>MINK01005686.1:0-10660 GCA_001735545.1 Phormia regina
AAAAATACAACAATTATTTCATTTTATCCTGGTGGTCCATATGTTTATGTTATTATTAATATATCAAAACAAGTAATTTCCATATCATTCATTATTCCCTAAAGAAAAAAAACTAAACGGCATAAAACAAGCCAAATCTTAATCAGACGTCAACAACACAGAAAAAAAAACCATCACCTTTAATGAAAGGGAAAACTGTAATGTTGCATGACACATCATTTTTTTTTTTTTTTTTTTTTTTAAAAATAGTTTTTTTTTTTTTTTTTTTTTTTTTGTAAAAATAAATATCGAAAAAAGCCGCTCATATTAAAATGGAATAAATAAATAAATTAATATACCCACACTGTCTGCTAAAATTGCAAAAAAAAAAAAAAAAATGAAAATTAAACTTAACACAAAAACTTCAACCGAAAAAAATTAAACCCAAACAAACTGTTAAGCATAATGTTGCAGTCACAGCTTACTTACAACATAGTACTTACATATGGTCGATCGTCTGCAACCGAAACAGCCCATAAGGCAACAAATGAGACAAACCAAAGAAAAAAAACTTGAACACAAACTGAAAAAAAAAACTCAAAAAATGAATTACAAACGTTAAAAAAAAAAATTATTTTATTTTTTTTCTCCAAAAACCAAACCTAAGACAACAACAAATAAAATTTACCGAACAACTTTCCATTTCATGAAAATTACAATAACAACAACAACAACAACAACAAAAATAGCATTATAAACTATAGTTTGTTTAACTCTACTTATACACTTTATTATTCAAGGGGACCGACCATAAAGGGTTCAAAAATTACATTGAAAACGAAAGAAAAAGAGAAAAAGAAAAAAATACATATTTAGTGAAATTCATTGCATTTTACCGATTAATAGGAAAATAACAATAATAATAATAATAACGCCTGCTGTTATAGCCACATTTACAAGTGGTGAGTAAGCAACCAGTATTAGTTTATTTCATTCAGTTACTTAATTCATGCATGCTTGCATTCATTCAACTTTAGCTTATTCCCTGAAATATTCAATTTTGTTTTTTTTTGTTTTTTTTTTTGGTTTTCAATTCTCATGCATGTTTAGTAGCTTTTGTTTTTCCTATATGAAACAATACTTAGTGGAGAGGAAAAAAGTTTAATGAAAAACGAAAACAATCGATAACAAAAAAATATATATATGATCATGCACAGCTACAGTGAACCTTTTTAAATACACATACTTGCCACATACAGAGACTTAAGAGAGTGTATTCACTTAAATAAATATTTTTTACGAAATCAATTTAGCGATATTCAACTACAGGTTTTTATTTATAAGATAACTTTATGAGTTTAGATCAGTTTTCGATTTCATTTCAAAATGGGTTTTTATTTTTATATTACAAGGGTCTTATCTCTCGTTAGCCATTTCGTTGCAGCGCATGTGAGCACAAGTGATCTTGTATGATTTAAAAAGGGCCTAACTTATATCAAACCGTTCCCAACATTCCCAAATAAAAACTCATTTTCATCAATGAAATTTCAATAAATATTAATTCAGTACTTTATGAGTTTAGATGAGTGAAAGATCTGTTTCCGAATTTTGTCGAAATGGGTTTTAATTTGTATATTACAAAAGTCTAGTCTCTCGTCAGCCATTTCGTTGCAGAACATGTGAACCCAATAATGATCTTATTTCCTGTAAAATGGTCCTAATTTATATCAAACCTTTCCGAACATTCCCAAATTAAAACTCGTTTTCATCAAAGATTAATTCAAGACTATATTAAGGTGAAAAGTATCTGCAATTAAAACGTTATTCTGCGAATATCATAATAGTAGAAATACTTAATTTATATCGCGTCCTAAGATATACTTAGTTTTTACCAATGAATTATGCTGAAGTCTGGCGAAAAATAGTTACCAAAAACAGCGAAAGCAGACGCGCATCCACCTCCAGCCTTTGGGGGAGGAAAATAGAATGATGTTCACAAGTATTTCCCTAAATTTTAAGATTTAGTACAAATTTTACATTAAAAGTTTTAATTTTGGGGAGGGAAATTTCCCTTTTCCCTCCCCGTAGATCCGCGCCTGATCGAGAGAGAGACAATTGTAGATAAAATTGAACAAGGTTTTGCTCGGATACTTCAGGAAACTTTAATAATAATATAATTTTCATTTGTCCAGTTTCTTTAAATGTCTGCTTATTTTCTATATACTATCTACTAAAATGCAATCCACTGAGATAAACTTTTCGGTTCTCAGTGGGCTAGAACCAAAGCTGAATACCGCTTCCGCTCCTCTAGATATCTTACAATAAAATAAAAAATTAATTGTCATACTAGGACTGTATCATGAACAACAACTAGAACTCCCACTTGCTCACAAATAAACCTAACTCAATTGTCAAAAAAAAACCTAACTCTTTGTATGTGTTAGTAAAATTTTATAAATAACAAATTAATACGTGCGAAGAGAGCAATTTCTTGTTTCTGAACGAATGAAAAGAGTTGGATTTCTAGTTTTTTCTATGGATTATATGTCCTACTATAAACAGTCAAACGTGAAAGATGCTTCGGCTCTCGTTTAATTAGTTAGAGATAAACATAATCTAACGAGCTAAATGCTTCGTCTCTCGTTGGGCTAATCATTTGTTTCGTTCTCAAAATTCAAACCGATGAAAGAAATGGTTCGAATCTTAATCGGTATGTATGAGCTCTATATTAAATAAATTCAGGCTCCAAATGCAATAGCATTAGTTTTATTACTCAGCTCCAGTTCAACTTATTACAACTATAGTTACCTCTATTATATTTATACTCTACACCTTCATAGACTCACAAAGTTTGAATCAGTTTCTGAGTCTATTTAATGATGTACGTCCGTCCGTCTGGCTGTCTGTCTGTCCATGTAAATTTTGTGAACAAACCAGAGTAGGAAGAACACTCTTTTTTTTGGATTCGTTCGAAACATAATTTTTTAGCATAGAACTTAACCTAAACTTTTAGAACGAACCTAATATTGGTTTGCAAATTTATTTTCTTAATTTGTTCGAAGAACACAAATTTTATTTTTGAATTTAAAAATATTATTCAGGAATTAACCCGAGGCGAATCAATCGAATTGAAGTGGAGTACAACGGTATGTTTATGTGTCGACTTATATTGAATAAAAGATGTATGTGTGGGTTTATGATAACTGCATATTTTTTGTTTTGTTAAAAAAGAAACACCAATATAATGTTTATGGTAGCAGTTAACTGAGTCTGTTTTTTTTTTTTTTCATACATGTGTATGCCATGTGTGTGGCGACCGAAGCATTTGTAATCGTCAAATCTGAATTTTTCCTTGGAAATCTGAATTTTTCCTTGGAACAAACTATAGGTCTCAATCTGGACGAAATTTGGTACAAATAATTATATTGGAAACAGTACAGTAGAATTGAAATTTAATCCAAAAAGTGAATTTTATTTTTAAGTTTATGATCAATATCCAGAAATACGAAGAAGAACTTAAAATTAAATTCAAAATCCGAATTTTCCGTACCTTTGAAATCTTAACAAAATTTGGTACAAATAATTAAATTGGAACAAGGACAAATCCTATTGAAATTGGTTATGATCGTTTCATTATTTTACTTAGTCCCCCTACAAATTTCCTCTCGGAAGTGAGATTTGACGATTATAAATACTTCAGTTATAGCAATATTTTTCTTTATTCGGTGTTCGGTGCAATGAAGTATAAGTGTCCATCTTTTGGTTAAATTTTATCGACATCGGTACATAATTGACCATAGCTTCCATATAAAACCCTTTTCCGAAAATCACTTTATAAATTCCAGTATTAAGTTAATATTCGACAAAAATACGTTTTATTGGGGTAGAAATCACAGTGCCAAATTTTATGGTGAATCAATCCATAATTTACCATAGCTCCCATATAAAACCGCTTCCGGGAGTTGCCCAAAAGGGCGTAAAATTGGCTAACAAAGGCTTTAGTTTTTCTCTCTCACTGCTTTAGAAGTATCATGCTAATTGCTAAGTCGAGCTTCTTACTAAGCAATTCTGACGAGAGTGGTAAAGAGAGCTTAGTATTCGCTTTTCTACTATCTCTCTTAGGACGACTGATATATATTACTTTTTAAGTTTATTGGGATTTTTTAAATACCGTTCCCAAATTTGTTTTATTTCAATAAAATAATAATATTTTCTTTTAAATACCCAGTAAAAAAAAGAATATCCAAAGAAGTCAATAAGAACCTGAACTTGTGATCCAGAAGTAGTGCAAATTTGGATCATTTGCAATGAATTTAACATAGGCTTGTCATAGGAAGATGTTCTCTTTTTTGATACCTATTCAATGAATATGAAGTCATGTCGACGATGTAATGAAGAACTGATTCTTTGGATTTTTCTTTTTATCTCTGCAGGGAAATTAATTAATTATTATAATTAATGATTTAATACCTTTAAATTATTTTCACATTAATGTTTCATGTATGCACTTGCTTTAGCCAGTCTCTTGGTATTAATGTAACCTCGTACTTAGGCTATAAGCAACACATTATTGTTGCTATGACTTTACTTTAGTTGCCACATGATTAGCGCGGCGCTATGTTCTGTTTTAAATAAAGTTTGTATAATTTTTCTACTCTTTGTTTTTTTTTTTACTTTTAACTTTAAACTTTTTTTGTTGTTTAATATTAAAGTCATGCTGGGCTTTTGGTTAAAAAGCGGCAACGAAAATATATTGAAACGTACATACAAACACATACACACAATTGAAACAAACAACTTACATTCGTTGTAATAATAACATTCGCTTTCATTTGTGGCGGTTTATTTTTAATATGACTTGTAGTTGTTGCTGAATATTTTTTGTTGCGATTGTTGTTGTTGTTGACGGTATTATTTGTTTAATGTTCAATGTTGGTCACTATACTCATTCACTCACTCACTCACTCACTTGTTACTCGATGTATTTCACGTTTTCTGTTTCCTGAGCCGCATTGTCTCTGATTGGCTTTTGTTGTTATTGTTTTTGTTGCTGATCTTGTTGCCATTGCTCTTGTTAATGTTGCTGCTAAAAGGTTGTTGTGCTAAAGTTTACTACATCTGCTTTAATATGACTTGTTCGTGGTTTTAGTTTTAAATCATACGTATAACTAAAATATATATAAAAACAACTTTGTGAACATAATAACGAAAAACAAAAGTTGCACTTGTTTCCTTTGTGTATTTAGTATCTTTGTTGCACGTTGCACTTGATATTCACTTTCGTTTTCATTTTCAGGGTTCCCATTTACAATAAAAAACAACATAAATAAATTATATAGCGTAAAAAAATTAAAAAGAAAAAAGAAACAAAAATATTCAACTCATTTCCTTATTTGGCATTTTTGAAATTGTAACTCTGTCTGTCAAGCATTTCCAAATAAAACTGATTAATTAAGGTTTTGCTTTCTATAAAAAAATAATACTTATTATGAGTTTTATTAATGTTCCCCTTTTTCGTAAGAAACGAAAATTAAAAAAAAAAAAATATAGTTGACTGCTTTCATTAGCAGTCACAAATTGGTTACAAGTGCCAGCCGTTTAATTAATAGTCATGAGAAACAACCTTAGGCACTTAGTGGGAACTTTAAAAAGGTTTAATATTACTGTGAAAGATTTATTTGGAACATTGTTTTATTTAGTTATTAAATTTTGAGCATAAATTTATTGTTTTTCATGCTCATCATCCAAAAAGCTGGAAAATCTGAATTTTTGTAACAAAGTCTGTCCGTGTGTGTCTGTTGAAATATGGATGGCGTTCGAGACGCACCACCTAGAAGGAAGAAATTTTGCAAAAATATTTACCTTAAATGAGTTTTGTTTGGTATTGAAAATGGGCCAATTGGGATCATATATAAAAAAGTTGTGGTTAAAATCCTAGACACACAATATGTACGTTGAAATAAATCATACTTTTCTGCCGAAATTTTTTACAGAAAAGCTTTTAGGGACAGAAAAAGTGTACAAGTGGTTGAGAGAGCTCATAACAAAAAAGTGGGCCTGATCCAACTACTTCATCTCTTATCTCTCAAATGAAGTGAAATTTTAATTTAAGTTGCAACAAAAGTTGTAAACGGCCCAGGTGAATGTAAAATTCTCACATATTATGCTCATCATAAAGAGGGGGAAGGGGGAGGTTGATGTTATATTGATTTTGTTATCATTTAAAACCCCATCAAGTGTATATTTTCTTCGTCCTGGTTAGATTCTAGGGCGCTATTGCTATGCCCGGAATGACTTAAGGAGACAAAATTTGTTCCAAATATTTATTTATATTTTTGTTTGGCAGTGAAAATCGATAAAATTGGTCAATAAACGAAGAAGTTATGGCCTAAATAATAGGAACGCCGAATACTTCATGTCCTATCTCTCAAATGAGGTGAAATTTTAATTTAAGTTGTAATAAATTTTACAGATGGCCCAGGCGAATATAAAATACTCACCTACCACCAAGAAGAGGAGAGTGAATATATTTATTTTGACATCATTTAAGACTCCATCAAGTGTAATTTTTCTTCATCCTGGTTAGATTCTGCTATGCCCGTATGTCTGTCTGTTGAAAACAGGATAGAGCTCGAACGGAATATCTTAGGGGGACAAAATTTGGCTCAAATATTTATCTTATATAAGGTTTGTTTGGTATTGAAAATTGGTAAAATTGGTCAATAAATAAAAAAGTTATGGCCTAAATAATAGAAACGCTGGGTCCGCTGTAGCTTCATTTCATACTTATTTGCGGAATCTCTTAAACAAAAGTATGTACAACAATGAAATTTTGTACAGATAGTTCGAGGCTAGATATAAACATAGCAACCAAAAATGAACATGGTCCGCCCACTTTACCAACCAACTCCCATAAGAATTAAAAATAATAATTTGTGTCAATTGCAATAACAAACTGGTGCATCAGTACCAGTTGTGTGCCAATTGACACCTAACTCGTCACCAAAGTACCAATTAAGAACCAGTTGATACATACACACTCACTATTTAACAACTGAGAGTCAATTTATAACATACTGGTAAAGTGCGCAATTAGCAAGTCGTGCGAAATAAAAATCACTGGCTGAGTTTAAGACTATAAAACAACATACGTTAGATGAGCATGTGTTCGATTTGGGGTGATGCCAACGAAATTAAAAATATATAAATCAAACATAAAAAATTAAACATTAAAAAGAAATAATAAAAAAAAGTTTAAAAAGTAAAAGAATTGCTGAAGTTTTATCAAATTTTTATTACATAAAATGAGACTGAACCTGTCCTCTTGGGCCAGTACTGTTACCTATCCTGTGGCCTGTCCCAAGGGTCTAATAATCCACCTGCAATGACAACCCCATTTAAAACTGACAGGTTGCCCTCATATAAAGTTCCGGAACTGGGACCGGTGGCTAGCCCAGAGAACCTGTCACGTGATGTGGTTTGAACCGGTTCTCTTTACTCTAGGGATTATAAAATTAGATCACTGAACAATTTAATATTGGCAATAAAAATTAAGAGTGGATCGCCCACTTTACATCCCACTCCCCCATATAATATACAATTTTAAAAACTTAATGGTGGGATATTTTCACTCGTTTTTACTTAAATTTATGTTAATAAAATTAATTACCTCATGGCCTTGACTGCCTTTGCTTCGAGGGCCAAAGGGACAGCATTTTATACATTATAATAAAGACTTCAAAATTCCTCAATACTTCTAAAGTTTTAATTCATTATGTCACTTATAACAATAGTTCTAAAATGTAACCCATAACATTTGCTTTTAAAAAGGTGTGACACTCTTGTTTCCCCCTTTCTCTCTCTCTGATTCTACCTCCCTCCCTTTTACCAAACAAAAAAAAAAGTCTCATTAAAAGTTAATGACGATATACATATATTTTAAAGTTCATCATCTACCATATCTTTTAAGTCATAAACTTAAAAATGAACTTTCTTCATAATAATCGTGTGAATCTTATTTATCGTTAAAAAAAGCGCAAGCTCACCAGAGTCATATCAACCATCACACCATATAAACATTGAAATTGTTGCTGTTGTTGTTATTATTATATTAATGTTGATAAATTTGTTGTCGTTGTTGTTGGTACTGTTGTATGGTTATATCTTTTATTACTCCATAATACATTGTTTATTTGGTGTGTTAAACAGTGTTGTTAGTTAAACTTCATAAAATATTATAATAACACCAACAACAAATTTACAAATTTGTTGTTATTATTATTGTAGTTTTTGTTTCGTTTTTTTTTTTTAGCAAATTATCCATCCACCCAAATAGTAGGTCATGGTTTTCACGGTTTTACGCTTTTTTTTTTTTGTATTTCAACTTCAACTTTGTTTTTTGTTAAGTTTTTGTTGCTGCCACATAACAATTGAAAGCGAAATTTTTTGTCTGTTTTTTTAACCAGAATCTTTTTGGTTAATGTCTTTGGCTTTATTAATGTTGTTGTTGCTTCCACAGCCGGTGGAGGGAGTTTTGCTTGTTTTATCTTCTTGCTTTTTTGTTTTTTTTTTTTTTTTGTGACATTTTCGTCATTTCATTTGCCTTAGTTGTCGTTGTTTTATGTTTCGTAATATTTAATTTATTCTTTTTAGCTGGTTTTTTTGAATTTTTGTCAGATTTTTTTTTTTTTTTTTTTTTTTTTTGGAAATTTTTTTATTTTTGAATTTTTAAGTAAAATATTATTATTTACGGCAAATTATTTAAACGAAACATTAAATTTTTATTAACGCTAATTGATGACAATTTTTTTTTTTTTTTTAATAAAGTTAAGTGGTTAAATACAGATTTATATCTCATATTTATATGTTTTTTTTTAAGCAAATGGCGTTTTTTTGTGTTTCGATCCTAAAATCTAGATTGTAAGATTTTTAATGTGATAATTCTAAATGTCTTAGCTTCTAAAGAAGTTAATAATAAAATACAAATATCAGAGCTTTAGTCAGTCAAGTTAATGATATGATACAAAATTTGGGTCAATCAAAAAAAAAAAAATATATATATTTGGGGATATAAATGTCAGTAGGAAATATGAGCATTTAAAAATTCAGATGCCACTGAATAATTTTAATTAATTATTTATTTTTCTCTTTAAGTTCTTTACAAAGATTCTTAAAAATTTTTGGCTTCGAATTTGATTTATAGAAGCTACGAACAGAGGTCAAAGCTCCTTTCGGTTAAAAGCTCCGTTACTCTATCGTAAAGATAGCGAATCAGCTGACATATTTTGCTTATGAGACTTATGGGTGTATGTGTACTTATAAACGTAAATATAAAGTCTCATTATATTTTACGTTACAGTTGTACATTGGTTCCAACATGATTATTTGGAAATTATTTTGTCAGTATTGAACCGTTAGAGATATTTCAATAAAATCCCACATAGTCAGAGCTATGATATTTTCGAATTGATTTGGAGGAGTACAGATTCCTAGCGGGTCAGGGGGAAGTGGGTGCCTTTCCAAAGTTGATCATCTCGAGTATATAATTTTTTCTTTTTGAAAAATCACAGAAAAGAAATTTAATAGATAGTCCTTATAAATCTCTATAAAAAATATGCTTGATTTAAAACTTATTCGGTTCGAAGAAATTTTGACCTCATTTTTAGCTTCATTTTTTTTTTTTTTCATTTAAAAAATTGTTTAATTTGGAGTCCAAGTTTCTATTAATTTTCAAGCAAAAGTATTAACTTCTTGTACAAGTATTTGGTATTTAGGAAAATGTTAGAATATGGAGTTTAATAATTTATGGAAAAATTTAGTGAAATGTATTTTTATTCCGGAATTCCTCAAAAGACTTAAAACATAAACATTTTTTTTTTAACATAAAGTTAATATTTAAACTTTAATAAAATTTAAACTAATAGTAATATTTTATTGAAATTGCAGTAAATTATGTATAATTTTGTGCTTAAATCAGAGAATTAAAAAATTTCCATGATTTTACATAAAAATACCCAAAATTGCAATCCTTATAAAATATAGTAAAAAAAAAAACTTTTCTATTGAAATGATCATATAGTTTTAAAAAGAGACTTGAGTCAAAAAATACTTTTTGGGTTTATACCATAGGTTATAACATAGATATGAAGTTCAGTTGTCAAAAACCTAAGTCGATTGTCAAAAAAACATGAGCCAAGAATGTGTTAGTAACACATTTCATTGAAAACAAAAACAATTGTAGTACGTGTGCCTTTTTGAGTNNTTTTCAATTGAGTTTTTTTAAGCTTCATATCTATGTCAATAATCTATGGTTTATACCTTACATATAGATTTATATTATTAAAATAATTTCAACTCGTCCCCAGATTTGAGAATTTAGTGAAAAAAAAGGTAAACAGAATTTTTCAAATTGCCAAAGTTTGTATAGGGCTTGTGAGGCAGACCTTTACCTCAGACTTCTTCGGACTTCCTTCACTCGAATTTGCGTTGAGAGTTCTTATGAAATTTTTTTTCTTATCGGATTTATATATTTATATTATTCTTCTCCCAGTATTATTTAGAATTTTGTGAGAAATCAGGTGAATATTTTAAAAAAAAGTTTAAGGGCAATATTAAGCCCCTCAACTTAAAAAAAAAACGAGAGAAGAAGGTATAGTCGGTCAAGACCGACCATATGATACCC
>MINK01005689.1:0-11780 GCA_001735545.1 Phormia regina
ATATTTAGAATTATGTGGATTATAAATTTTTAAGAAAAGTTCCATTTAAAATACACAGCAATGTAATAAAATGGATGATTTGCCAAAGTGTTACATAAAAATGGGTTTTTCTCGAAATCCGCTGAATTAAAAATGCAGGTACATGCAAACTATAAGAGGTAGTTGCCTAATTTTTTCACTCTTTTATTTCGTAATCTGTTGTCTATAAATCCCTATGAGATCTCCCAAAAATATTGAGATTTGTTTAACAAATTATTTAAAAAACTGAAATTTGAGTTTTGAAACGACCGTTAAAAATATCAAAATTTGTTGACCATAGCTGAAAACAGGTTTACGTTATTCTATAAAGACAAAAACTTATATTCAAGTAACTACAGACATATTTTATTTTAACTAATACAATTGTTTTATTCGAATATTTTCAAAAATATATTTACGTTTTTGNNCAATAAAATGCAAAACTAATTATTTAATGACAATTTTTTTGTGAAAACTGAAAAAAATGGATATTTTCCCCTTGTAAATACATCTTCAAACTTCAGAGCCGTTGCGGCACCAGTTAACGTGGTCCTATTGCCATAATTTTTTGCACGACGTAATTTTATAACCCATAGAACAATTTTTGGAGGGCGGGGGGTAGGTGTTTGGAAAATTCGAAACTTCGTTTTTTTGGAGCCCTCTAATGTGACCTACGTATAGAAAAGCTCTCTAAATTTTACTAATCCATATTTATTGCAAGATTTAAAACTTTTTTGAAATTTTTAAAGCTTATTAAAAATTTTAATTAACTTTTGAAAATTTTAATAAACTTGAAAAACTTTCAATAAAATACTAGTAGAACTTTTAGAGATTTGAGGAAATTTTAATTAAATTGTTTGAAAGCTTTAAGTAACATGTTTTTATTTAAGAAATATGTCTAAATTTAAAATAAATATTTTTAAAGCTTTAGTTTTTGGCACAATGCTCTCACTATTAACAGAACTTTATGTAAAACTCCTTACTCTCTTTATTACTTTTCCATAATCCTTATCATCATCTTTTCACTTTCTTCCTCTCCCTCTACAGTATACAACATGATCTCTCAATTTTTTTCTCTGTCTTACTTGGCATCTCTTGTAAGGCCATTTCCACATGTTTACGCGCCAGCCAAGATTGCTTCTGTAAACGATTTATAACAATACGATAAGCTCCTATAATATCACTACGTGGAGCATTTTGTGAAGCCAGTTGCAACATTTCACTTGTTATGCCCAACTCCTCTAAAATTTGTCTAGCCTCCGCCTCTAGGGGCTGTAATTGGCTCAAATCATCTGTGGGTGTGGGAAACATTATAAAATGACCATTTTCGGCATCATAATTTTTGAAAAGTGGACAATCTGCCGCCAAAACAGCATTCCATTGAGACTTATGATGACTTAGGGTGCCATTTGTTAATTGTTTTTCCTTTTCCGTTGTCTCCATGGGACCTACCTTCTTCTTGAGCGTACCACAAAGGAAAGATCTTTTGGGTGTATTATTTTTCGATTGTTCCTTAATAACCTCTAGAGGTATATCGTTAGCTGTCAACTCTATAGGCTGTAGAAAGTTATCAACAAAAAAACCATCTGTGCGTTTGGTATTCATATTAATGGGTGGTTTATTGGTCAGTTCCATATAACGTTCGCGTAAAGAATATTGTTTACGCATGCGTCGCGATTTAGAACGCACCCAAAAGCCAGAACGTTTAACCGGTTTTGTGCGTAAATTAATTTCGTGTTGCATTAAGTCGTTGCTTAATTTTGGATGGGTTACAAATTGGCTATTGAGCATATCATCGATGGTGGGTCTGCGTGCAGGGATATGGATTAATATGCGTTCTGTAATAAATAAAATGGAATTTTTTTTAATAATAAGAATATGAAAGTAAACATTGAATTTAAAATTAATAATTATTTATTTAATTTTACTTACGTATTAGTCTTATACATGGCAGACTTAGTTGTCCCGGCAATAAATAGTCTCCTTTTAGGATGGCTGCTTTTAAGCCGGGTATTGTTGGTGCTCGAAATGGCATATTTCCTACCACCATAAAATAAAGCAAAATACCTAAAGCCCATACATCTACCGGTGCTCCAATATAATGATCATCCGAAAATAGTTCTGGAGCTGCATATGGTGGTGAACCACAAAATGTATCAAGTTTTTGATTGGCACCTAGAAAAAGATAAATATTTTCTTATTGAAACTTCTGGAAGAGAAAAAAATTGTAATAAAGAAAGGGTACTTATAAAAACTCTGATTTAGTTCCTATCAAAATGTAAAAGAAACTTTAGCTTTTTTCATATTAAGACCTTTCGGATTTGCAGGTGATAAAATAGTACTATAAGTTCAACTCTGGAAACTTTCCATATTTCATGGGTGATAAAAACTGTTTTCATAAAAAAATTTACTAAATTTTATCATTGACATTTTGGATCCCATAATATATTCAAATACTTTTTGTCTATTTACTTTAGCCTAATTTCCTTCTTACCATAATCTATGTTTTTATTTCATCATTAAATCACAGATACATCTATTGTGCTCACTTAAACAAATACATACATAAATCGACCATGAAATTTATGTATATAAAATATTCTTCTAATATTTGTCATATATTACATATATATTGGTAAGAACTGAACATATGGTACCCTAAATCATAGTTTATGGACATAAAAATTCGGGAAGGGAATTTATATTAGACCTGTGACCATTTGTAGATCAACACTTTTACTAAATTCAAAATAAAAGATTCAACTGCAGAAAAATACTTTAATACTAACATCTACATGATTTCGTGAACTTTTGGGGCGATTTTTGAAATCGGATTTATATGAGAACTATGGTAAATTATGAATCGATTCTCATTAAATTTAGCAACTTATATAAACTTTATTTATATGGAGTATTAACTCAATATTATCATTAGCTATAAGTAATTTTTTTAAGACTATTCCGGAAGGACATTTGTATGCAGGCTATGTGAAATAACGGATGTAGGATACTACTTTGTGACAAAACATCTAGTCGTGGCAAATTTATATTAAATCGTCAAATCGTTTAAGTTATACTTTAATGTAGGGGCTTAGATTTTTTGTGCGTTACAGACTTCAGTATAATTATATTTTAATTTTCTAACAGCACACAGTGGGTCCAAATGCAACATTTTTTGGTAAAAAATATATATCTTCTAAGCTAAAAGAGTTATAAAAGAGGTCTAGGGTTTCAGAAAAATCAAGCTACAATGTATCCAAGTTGAATATCTCGAATATGTAAAAGTTAACAAAAAAAAAAGTAATTTCTACGAAAAGAGTTCGAATTCAAAAATTATTATAATTGTTATAAAGCGCTTGGTAAAATGAAGAATAATAAGATATGATTACCCAGCCAATTTATTCCCTACAGTTAAAAATATATTTACTTTTGATTTATTGCTTCTGATTTTATTTAGTTCTTCGGGAATATGTCCTTATCAATATGAGAGTTGATATTTTCTGGATCCTTGTGAGAAATGATGACGTTATGACCATGTAGGGGTGTCGGTTGAAATGATGTTTATTAAGTCTACCTATAACTCATATATATGTAATGTATATATTGAACCATCGAAAATCCTTTCGCGAATTTTGTTATTGAAATTCAGCAAGATCGGTTTATAAATATGTTTATAAAAAGGTTTTTAAACCCGATTTAAAGTGCTTTAAAGCGTCTTTTTATGCTAGTGACATTATTTTTACAAAGAAACTTCGTAAATTTTTATTAACATACATTCCGAAAAAATTAAAATAAATCATTTCAATAATAATTGAGATATCGGGCAAAACGTATTTTTGATTTTTTATAGACCTTGTTTAAGCTAAAGATTTTGGTTTTTTTTATAAATATTTTTATAAAATTTTGGTTTTTTGAATCAACCAGAATCGTTCTTAAACAGAAGAGTTATGTTGACTGTTATGGTCAATGGTGACTATCCGAAACTAATTAATTGACTGACGACATTAAGGCACCACTAGTCATTTTACTATTCACCTGACTAGTCACTTTACTAATCACCTGACTAGTAAATTTAGCATGGGGATGCTTAGGAAGAGGTGTATTGCCACCAATGGACCAAAAGGTGACGATATAGTGACTAGTACGAAAAAGTTAATTAATAGGAATTCATTTACTGATAAATTTGAGGCAATTACCTGAAAATCTTTTTAATTGGTCACTTTACCAATTAGGTAACTAGTCACTTTAACATGGGAATGTCCTAGGAAGGAGTGTATTGGCACCAAAGGACCAAAAGTTGGCAATATAATTTATTTAATGTTTATCAAGCAACGTAAAAGATTATTTTCAAAAACAAATATTATGAATAATGGAAAAAATATATTTTAACAATGTTATCAGTATAAAGCAACAGAAAAAAGTATTTTTAAAAACGTTATAGAACAATGGAAAGCATTTTTTTCGACAATAACTGTTATCAAATAATATAAAAAATATTTCTTATTCTGTACTCAACTTTTTTTTAATTTGAAATAAAGTTATTTTTGGTCTCTGCTGAAGACTCTGTCAAGGAGTCAATAAATTGATATTCGACACTAGACACGTCTAAAAAAAATGCATCATAGACAAATGACCTACCATGTATTTATCAAGTAACCCAACATGTATTGCAACTGGATGAACTATTTACTTTTTTGACGTTTTTGTGACTTATAGAAAACCAATTGTCACCTCAACGCTTTCTAAAGAGTCAATAAATGGTGCGATAGCTTAACTATTGCTTACAAAATATGCGAAGTTAGGGTGTATAAAAAAACATACTCATATTTGAATGAGTTAGGTGGGTAGTCACAAATGAACTAAACTGTACAAAATCGGATAAATTGACTCCAAAAAAAAAACTGCTGGGATAATAATATAAATACACAAACATGATTTATTAAAGTAAAAATATGAAAGCATATTTTCAGGCGAACATTTGATTCGTCTGTAAAATGGAGAAAGGAATATAACGATTCGGCATAGCTGAATCTTGTCATATTTTTTCCTCACTTATAAAAGTATAATGAAACAATTTAAATTTATATTTGCACTCTACATTAACATTTCTTGACTACACTTAAGAACAAATAGATTTAGAAAAATTTCATAATTAAATAATTTGCTCCCCGTTGAAAACTAATGCCAAAGTACTGATTTTATTGAAAAAACTGTTTTAAAAGACTTTTTTAAATTGCACAAAAAGATTTATTAGCATAATTTGTTCACTATTTTTTCTTATGTAATGTATAAAATAAATATTAGTCTTGTTTCTAAAAAAAAAAAAAATAATAATTTTAAAAGCTTTAGAAACAAGTTTTTGGAAATTTTTCAAAAATCAAGTTAAAATGCTTTGAAATTGGAGTTCATTTGTAAAATTAGTTAAATTTGACGCCCAGTAGCTTATTTCGTATTATCACAGTGTGATTACGAAAGACTGGTTTCTTCTCTACAACTCTTTCATACATTGTAATTGAATCAAAGCAGTATTTGAGGAGCTAAAAAATTATTAACAAAATCTTTGCGTTTGGACCCACTATGCATCATAAACAAAAGAAATATAAAAACAAATAGAAAAATTCCACAAGAAAGTTATAAATAAAGATTTCCTTTTACTCACCATTTATTAATTGTGTGCTAAAACCAAAGTCAGCCAGTTTCAAACGATCCTCTGATAGCAGTAATACATTCTCAGCCTTAATGTCACGATGTACATAACCCAAACTGTGCTGTTAAATATGAAAATTTAAATCAAGAAAACAATTTAAACAGCAACGGCAACAGTCAGGCAGCAAAAGCAAACAGCACCAACAACAATAAAATAAACAAATTAATAAACACTTTATGGTATAATAGACATACAAACATAAATAGCTATGTACGTATATATGTACGTAGAATGAAATATCTATATAGAAAAAATTATGCTTGTGTTTGTAAGCTTAAAATATCTACATATTTCAGCTTCATCATTTATATGCAAACGTCAGCTTGTAGCGACAAACACACACATACATACATATACTTACCATGTGTTTCACAGCCAATAACAATTGTTTGAATAGTGGTGCGGCATGTATTTCACGTAATGGACCGCCTTGGGTGATGTGATTATATAACTCACCGCCACGTATCCATTCGGTAACTAAATAAACACGGCCCAACGTTTCGACTACTTCAAAAAGTCTGTGGGGAGATAGACAAAAGCAAAAAAAATCATAAACAAAAATAGAAACAGAGCAGAACATAGAAATGGTATGAATATAAAAAAATGAGGCTGTAATAAATAAAACCAACACATATGCATAAATACCCACACGTGCGCTCCTACAGAGATGTTGGTTAAATATATGTAGTCACACGTACATATGTACGTGTGTATTAGGGTATTACAATTTAAATGACAAAATCAAATTTATGTGATCTATATTTAACTTTTAATTATTTCATGATGTCATTTTAAACTCTAAGGACAGCATTTTATAAGCTAAAGAATTACAAATTTAAATTTTTCTTTTTATTTGCTTTCGAATTGAAATTTTCAAACTATATTTTCAAACATTTATTTAAAAATATTGGAAAGTGAAATATAATGAAAATTTCTTTTGAACCATCCTAATTTGCATATGGATCATTTCCTGTGAGACATTTAAAACATGTTTAAGAATGCTGTGGCAAAAAGCAAACAGGATATTACTAAATATTGTTCTAACAATATGTGTGTGTATATGTGGGTATTTGTAAGCGAATATGTATGCGTGTATACTAAACGCACAGTTTTATTTATAATTACAGAAGAAAGAAAAATACTAGAGTTAATAGAAAATAAGTTAGAAGAATTTGCCTTAAAAATTCGCATTACAATGTCTGTGATCTAGAATTTAACTAGAAGTGAAATAGAACTGATCTGCTACTGATATAGTGCGAATATAGATCGAATTAGAACTGAACTAAAAAGCGGAATCAATCGAATTTTTATACCTTTCGCTATCTAATCGACAAATAAAATTTTCGCCTTAAAGTAGACTTTCATATTTTCACATTTATAAGCTACAATAAAATGTTTAATATTCATGTGTGTGTGTATTTATATTAATAATTTTTAAGTTTTTGTTCCATAATTCATTTGTTTATAAATGATTTTGGTTGATTCAAAAAATTTAATTTTATAAATATATTTTTAACCAATTTGTATAAAACAAAAATCTTTAGCTAAGACAAGGGCTTAAAAAGAATCAAAAGTGCGTTTTGACCAATATCTCTGTTATTATTGAAGCCTTTTATTTCAATTTTTCAGAATAAAAATTTAAAAAAAAATCTCAACTTTCTTTGTAAAAACGCAAACCCTAGCATAAACAGAGACTTTAGAAACTACAAAATCGTGTTTATAAACCGGTATAACTTCGTCATTTATGAACCGATATTGCTAAATTTAAATAGAAAACTTTTCGAAAGAATTTCCGATCGTTTCATTTACATTTTAGATATTGATGAGCTTCATAAGCACCATTTCAACCGAAAGTATTTCAGTTCATATATATAAGTATAGGTATGTCAGATATAAGTGGGTTTCATAAACGCCATTTCAATCGACTTACGGACGAACGGACGGATAAATGGACCTTCAATAACAATTTTTTCGAAAGGATTTTCGATCGTTTGTTATATATTATAAAGATCAGATAATGGTGGACTTCATAAGCAACATTTCAACCGACACAGATACCGGCGGATGGACAGACTCGGAATGTCTAAAAACTATATTTAAACTAGAAATGAGCTAGAACTAAACAAAAACTGGACTGAAATGGAAATAGAACAGGAGTTGAACAAGATATAAACTAGAATACAACTAGAGTTAAGAGAACTGGATCTTATGTACACATGGAATACATTAGCTGCGATGTAAAACATAACAAAAACGTAATTTGAATTATAATGAAATAGAAATAGAACTGAAACTAGAGGTGAATTTGAAAAAAAAACTTGAAATTGAAAAAAGCTAGAACTATGCTAGAGCAAAACAACAACTGAATTATAATTAAACTGGAACTGAACTAGTCATGAATTACAACTTGAACTGAGATGTAAAACAAAAAAAGAACATAACTACAACTGAACTAGAAATGAACTAGAACTAGACGAAAATAAAACCAAACTTGTAATTAACTAAACTTGAACTAAAAATGAGCTAAAATTGAAATAAACTTCAACTAGAATTGGAATTGAAATTTGCTGAAACTGAAGTAGACTTCAACAAGAAATAAGCTAGAACTAAACTAAAAATGAGCTAGAAGGAAGCATGAACTGAACTACAAATGAGCTTTACTTGAACTTAAAATGAGCTAGAACTAAACTAGATCTTAACTTAAAATGAGCTAAACCTGAATTAGGACTGAACTACACTCGAACTTTAACTAAGTTAGAACTGAGCTAGATCTAAAATACAGCTTAATTTTAAATAAGACAGATTTAAACTAGAAATGAACTAGAGATGGATTGGAATACAACTTAACTAGAAATTAAGTAGACTTGTACTAGAAATGAGGTAGAACTGAGCTACACTTGAAGTAGAAATAAACTAAAACAGAACTGAAATTGAAGTAAACTAAAAGGAAACTAAAAATAAACTAAAATTGAACTAGAAATGAACTATAACTGAACTAGAAATAAACCGAAACTGAAATGGAATTGAAATGAGCTAGAACTGAATTAGAACTTAGAACGTAAGTAAACTTGTACTAGAAATGTGATAAAACTGCGCTATATGTGAAATAGAAGTACATTAAAATAGAACTGGATGATTCAAATGTGTTAGAACTGAACTAGAAATAAACTAAACTTGAACTAGAAATGAGCTAGAATCGAACTAGAGCTGAACTAGATGTAAAATACTGAACTGAAATAGAAAAGAACAACTACTAAACTAAAACTGGACTGAAATAGAAATAGAACTGAACTAAACTTGAACTAGAAACGAGCTAGAAATGAACTAGAATTAAAATGAGACCGAACTGAACTGGAGCTGTACTAGTCATGAATTAGAAGTGAACTTGAAATAAGATATAACATAACTAGGGCTGAATAAGAAATGAGCTGGAACTTAAATTAAACTGAACTATAATTAAATTAAACTATAAAAAAAGAAATTGGACTGCAAAATAGACTTGTATTAGAAAAAAATTAGAGCTAAAAAAATTTAATCTAGAATGTCATTTCCTAAATTTCATTTGAGACAAAAACTTAACTACAAATTATGCTTAATTTTAACCACAACAGAACTAAAGCATGACCAATTATTAGCTTAAAGTTTTTTATACTTAATTGTAAACCAAAGTTATAGACCAATATGTTATAATTTATTTTTTTTTTATTGAAATGTGACATAAACTCTAATATTTTACACACTACTGTATTAACCTCATAGAATATGTGTGTAGAAAAAATATACCTTAAAATATTAGGATGATGAACACATTCAAGTGTAGCAATTTCACTTGAAAGCATACGCAATGCTTTAGCATCCAAACCAGCACGGTCAACTACTTTGATGGCCACTTTGTCTGAAAATATATTTATTTTTATTATTATTTTTTATGTGGGTTCATTTGTGGTGGGAATAAAAAAGATTAAAGGGAGGTGTACATAGAAAAAAATTAACCGGGACACAAGTTAATATTTTTTTGTTAAGCATATACAAGTTAAATGTTAAAGTTGACTAAATAGAATGTTTTAAAGAACTTACCTCTGGTTAGCTGATGTACAGCTAATTTTACTTTGGAAAAATTCCCACGACCTATATCGCCACAAAATCTGTAGAGTCCTATGCGTCGGCCAACGGTTACCTAAAAAAAATTATTGTATTACTTTTTAGTAAAAGATTTCATTAACATTTTTAATAAAATTAAAACTTGAAATAAAATTTTAATAGTTGCACTAATGTTCTTGATTTTGTAAAATATATTTTCTTCTTGAATTTATTGTCCTGTTTAATTTACTCAACATAAAATATTTCTTGTAATTTATTTCAATTTATATTTATTGCTTATGTATCTATATCCTTAGCAATTGATTTGTTAATATTGAAGTCATAGAAAAATATATACATTAAAATGTCTTTGTCAATATTAATATTAACAAACAAACACTAATGCCTTTTCGTATTTCCTTCCTGTCAATATATCTGCTACCTTGACAATTAACTCACCCACACAAAAACCACAAATAGTTTACTTTACATTGTTCTATTATAGCAGTTATTTTCTTTTTAGTCAATATATTTTGACAATTAATTTTGCCATCGAAAACCACAAGATTTTTCCAAGAAAATACTATAAAATTTTGTTAGAAACTAATATTTTTTTTTTATCTAAAACAAAACCACAAAAGATTTATTGATTGTTATATATACATACAAATCTATGTAAGTATTCCATTACATGTATAAGTGTGTGTAAGATATGTATATTTTTTGTTAGATAAAATTATTTATATGGTATTTTTGTTCAAGTGTTCGTAAGTAATGTATAAATAAATTAAATGTAATGCTCTATTTATACTTAAATTGATATGAATTTGTCTGATTACCATTTGGATATTTATGTTTTGTAAATGAATAAAAATGTTAAATAATTAAAATGTCATGTATTCACAATAATATTTACTCATCTTATATGGTATTATATGTATACATCTGTATATGTATTTATTACATTCATCTGTCTGTCAAATATATTGTTGTATTTGTAATAAACAATTATTTAAAATTGCTTATCATATTTCATGCAGCAGTAGTAGTAGAAAGATGTATCAGCAATTGCATTAAAAAGTCTAGGAAAATTGCATAAATATGTTATGTATTGAACAGAATTATCCAAAAAAAAAGCATACTTTTAGGCTAAAAATTTCAACTGTTTTTTTAATACAAAGGTTTTGGAATTATTAAGCGATATGTTGATGAAATATACTATTTGGGAAACAAATTGAAAAAGCAAATTATATAATTTTAATACACAAATTACAAGGGAATACTGTTACAATTTAAATAACAATGATATGATAGTTTTCCATTTACATATCAATGTATGTCTTTTATCTTAATCATATGTATGAAACAAATAAACAAATAAATGTATTACTTTAAATTATTAATTAAAACTAATGCTCTAAAAACAAATAATATTGTCAATTTGTTTTAAATGATATTTCTTGATTTATTTACAGTGTTGGAAAAAATAATAGGCACAAACTACAGTTTGTACCCCCCATACATCCTAAAGTTTTAAAATGTCATATTTTCCACAAATTTAAAAACAAAATTTCAAAAACCTTTATGATTATTTCTAATCGGAGTAAGGACTATCGTAGCTGTCATATATTCTTTTTATTAAAAACTTCGTAAAACTGCTAAAATGATACATAATACAAAATAAATTTTTCATAGATATTCTTAATAAATAACATACAAATTATGAAAATATATTACCTTTTCTTATTAATATAAATATTAGTAAAGAATACTAGACTTATACGTGTTATAAATAATATATATTAATCATACGCACGGTCACGCAGAAAAAAAATATAGTTCTGGTGACTATAAACTAAGAGCAACATACTATAATTGTAATATATGATTCTAGGTTACAATAAGTATTTATGTACGGAATCATTATTATGATTCCATTTTATCATTTATTAGTTAAGTTTATAACCTTTTCTTA
>MINK01005714.1:0-29008 GCA_001735545.1 Phormia regina
AATTTGACAGTAAGGCGAGATGTATCAATGAAAAAATTGTAAAACAGCTGTTCTTACGAGTATACTTTCTAATTATACTATGTTCGTTACCTTCTTAATCTACCTTGCTTCAAATAACAAAACTCATGCCGCCATATTGATTTCATAAATAAAAAAAATTCTCAGCTGTTTTAATGTCGTTACCTTCTAAATCTACCTTGATACTTACTTTAAAATATTTGTCCATCATAATTATAAAGTACTCGCTCATCTACAAAAACAACAATTCCATGTATTTTATTAGTGTAAAACTACTGCCCAAAATGTCAAAATGCTATGAATAGAAATGAGAAAATAAAGAAGAGGATGAGTAAAATACTCACAAAAAATTTTAACATAGGAATACAAAAACAATTTGACAGTACCGCGAGGTATGTCAATGAAAAAATTGTAAAACTGCTGTTCTTACGAGTATACTTTCTAATTTCTAATTATGAGTAACTACTTTATAATATTGAGTACCCAAGAAATACGAGCAAATACTCGGTATTTGAATTGGAGTCACTAACTTCTAAAAGTACAATAAATGCAAAAATTTATGATATAAATTTGTTTAGGAAATACTTATAAATTATATTCAAACTGTCTTCGGATCCCCTTATATCTAAGATGATTTGGACGCATATTTGACAACTAGGTAATAAAAAAATATTATTTTCACATTTCAACCGGCTAACAACCCATTTTGACGCCGCCGCCGATAATTTTTAGATAAGTCGCCGCCGCTGCTAAAATCGTTCGGCGCAGGTCTCTAACACGTGTATTAGGACAATTTTAAGATTTGATTAAATTAATTAGTTAATTAATTAGACAAAAAACATGGCTAAAACTAAAAAATCATTAAATAAGACGGTAAAGAATTATATGAAATATGATAATTTAAATACATAACTTTAAAATTCTTTTAGAATTCATTACAAAAACCGGCACAAATAATGAATGGGAAAAGTAAGAAACCCCCTCTAAAAAAGCAAGAAGAATCAGAAGAGGAAATGTCCATGGAAGCTGAGGGTTATGATTCTATGATAGAAAATGGTACTAGTGAGGAAAGTGACAGCGAAAATGAACAACAACAAGAAGATGACGACGAAGAGGTTTCATATTATGAAGATGATAGCGGTAGTGATGATGGTTTTTCCGACAAGGAGGAAGAGCAGGAAGAAAAAAACAAACAACCTGTACCTAAAGTAAATAAAAGGAAACCTGAAACATCCACTGAAATACCACAAAATAAAAAATCTAAAATAAATCCCTTTGCTCCCGAAAAAGTTAAAGCTCCCACTTTAGAGGAGATAAACGAATTGAAAGAGACCCGTAATCTATTCCATTCCAACATTTTTCGTCTGCAGGTTAAGGAAATGTTACAAGAAATTAAAATTAAAGATAAATATACCAACTATATTAATAACTTTATGGAACAATTTAAAAGTTTTGTCAAAAACTTAAAAAATATGTCCGAAAAACAGGATATGGATAAATTAACTCTTCTCAAACAAAGTAAAATATCATTGCCTTTAAATTTGCAATCCCTAAAAGTACAACAGCAAAAAGTATTCCAATTTCAATTTATAAAACCCTCCAGTGAACCATTTTTCCTGGGTGCTTTTAATACTCACACTTTATTGGGACCCAAATTGCAAGCGGATATCGGTGTACTTATGCCTGAGGAATGTTGGCAAAAAGAAAATTATCTCAATTTACAATATGATCAGAAAAGAGCATTTTATCTTGTCTATTTAACACAAAAACTAATAGAATCCAATTTATTTGCTGGTTTGACTTTGAATCATTTAAAATTCAATTATTACAATAATAATCCTTTAAAACCTCTCTTGGAAATTACACCTCCCGAAGAGGCGGGCAAAAATTTAGCCCAAAAATTATCTATACGCATTTTTATAGGGTGTGAAGAAAAATCCTTTAAATTAAATCGGTTTGTTCCTTGGAATAATAATATACGTTCTTCATTATTTGAAAGTAATGAAGATGAAGAGTCTGTCCCTTTGGCTACACCCTCCTACAATGCAAATGTCTTATTCGATTTGACCATGCAGGAAAACCAGAAATTATTGCATGAAGTTTTCGATCAACATAAAAATTTACAAGAAGGTCTACTCTTGCTTAAGGTATGGTTACGTCAACGTCAATTGGATGTGGGTTATGGTGGATTTAATGCTCACATTTTAGCCATGTTCGTGGCATATTTGTTTAAGCAACGTAAGTTGAATAGTAATATGAGCAGTTATCAAGTGGCACGCAATGTTTGGAATCAATTGGGTAGGTATGGCAATTTATTAAAAATTTCATTAATTTCAATTTGTTTCTTTGCTTTTATAGCATTTTCATCATGGCATGAAATGAATAAGGGCATTACCCTTTGCACCAAGAACAATACAATACCTAATCAGCCCACTTTGGAGCAGTTTCATACTTATTATCCTGTAGTATTCGTAGATGCAACTGGTTTTTATAATATTTGTTCAAATATTAGTGAATACATGTATAAACGTATTTGTTTAGAGGCCAAATTGGCAGTGGATATGTTGAATGATATGAAATTGAATAGTTTTCAATATTTATTTATGTCCAAGTTGCCGCTCTACACGCAAATGGATCATATATTAAAGTAAGTTTGGGAGTCCACTTGTTTGAAATAATGTTGTTTTTATTTCTATTTATTTTTAGAATTAATAAACCCGACGCTATAGAACAAATCTTAGAAATGCATGTAACACCTGCAGATAAATACAATTATACTGGATATACTTATCCACAATTATTGAAAGTTGTTACCAGGTAATTATTTAATTATTTTAAAGTTAAAATAAGAAAATAATTATCTAATAAATCTTTTTATTTTCCCTTTTCAGTCTCCTACAAAAAGGTCTAGACCAACGTGTTAACTTTATGCTACCTCTTGAACATTTAACTCAATCATGGAATGTTAATGAAACAGCAGCAGCAGCACCACAACATTTACATTTGGGATTAATTCTTAATCCCGAACACGCCTACGAAATACTTAATAAAGGTCCAGAATCCATAGATGAGGAAGCACCCAAATTTCGTGCATTTTGGGGTGATAAAGCTCAACTAAGACGTTTTCAAGACGGCAGTATTACCGAATCTGTTGTCTGGGCTTCGGCTAATGATAATATGTCCAAGAAACGTTTAATTGTACGTACGATTGTTTTGTATTTATTGCAACATCATTTTCAATTAGAAGAAAAAGATGTTGAATATATTGCGGGAGAATTCGATACGGTATATGAGCTAACCAAGGGTTTTAAAGTGGATAATTTAAAATTGGGCAAACAGAAAATACCTCAGGACACAAATGCCGAAGCTATGGCTTTACATGTAATAAGGGAATTTGATGATTTGGCGAGAAAATTAAATGGTTTAAAGGAGTTACCATTAGAAATTGTCTCCATAGCGGGTATATCGCCAGTTTTAAGATATTGTGAACCACAGCCTATACTACCAAGGGCTAAATGTATTAAAGAACAATTTTTTGCCGATCATATACAATATGGAGTAATACAATTGGGTAATTATTACTTTTCTAACTTTAAATTTTCATCTCGAAAATTTGTTATCTCAAATATTTTTCCTCGCACCTCTCAAATTTCAAAAAAATAATTTTTATTTTATTTTGTACTTTTTTACCACAAAGATTTTTGTTAAAAATTAGAATTTATTTTTGAATATTCTTCTTCTCTACAGGACAAAGTGGCAAATGGCCTGGAGAACTGGGTGCCCTACGTGCGCTAAAAACGGCATTTTACTTACAAATTGCTCAGCTGTTGCAGGAAAAATACAAAATCCTTTGCAAAGTTACATACGATGGTGTGTTGGTCTTAAAACAAGGTTATTGCTTTAATTTAGAAATTGCCCATCCCAAAGAGGTAGGTCTACTGAAGAAAGAAAAAACTGACAAAGGTATAACAACACATGTAGATTGTCCCGAAAGTATAGCGCTAGAAAAACGTCATTATATTTTGCCCAAAGTGACGGGAGCTTTAAAAGCTCTTTATCAAACTCATTCCTCCTTTGGACCCACTGTAATGATAGCCAAAAGATGGTTATACAGTCAACTTATCGATCAAGGTCTTTGGCCCGAAGAATGTACGGAATTATTAATAGCTTCCCAATATCTTAAGACATCAGTCAAATGTATAACAAATTCCCCACAAACTGGTTTTATAAGATTTTTGCAATTGTTGGCCAACACGGATTGGAAATCGGAATTGTTTTTGTTGAATTTTAATGGAGCCATGGATGGTAAATTAATTTTCCATTTTATTTTTCTAAATAGTTTAATTAACCTGGTATTTGTTTAGAAACTGATGTATCCGATTTGGAGCAACGTTTCTCTACAGAACGTGATACATTCCCGCCGCTTTGTATTGCCACATCTTATGATCAAAAACATTATGGCAAAATATGGAGCTCAGATGTTCAACCAAATGTTCATGTTTTGGCCAAAGTTACTTTATTGGCTCGTCAGTCTTTGGAAATTATAGAATCAACTTTATTGTCTTCCTCTTTAACATTTATAAAACCCGCCAAAATTTTTAAAGCACCCACCCAAGGTTATGACTTCTTAATACAAATAAGTCCACATAATGTAAGCAACACTTTGGCTTTTGAATTTGGCTCATCTTTTGTTGATTTTACCAAACCCAATTGGCATATGCCACTGGCTGGAAGTAATTTCTTACAAAATGCTGTACAAAAATTAAGGGTAAGTTTAACATTATGCTAGAATTTCTTTATGTTTTATTATGCAAATTTCTTTTTTTGTTTTTTTTTTAGGAAGCCTATTCCGAATTTGCCGCCTTTTTCTACAATCCTTGTGGCGGAAAAGAAATTGCGGTCATTTGGAAACCTACTGCTTTCAATGCTAAAGAATTTAAAGTCAATGATGTTAATGGCTGCACTTTGACAACCGACCACAAATTTTTACAAGCTAAAAAAGAAATTTTAATAGAAGATTTTAAATTTATTTTAAAAGATTTCTATTTACGTATGGGCTCTTTACAGTTTGTAAAGGAGCAGGCCAATCAAAACCAATCGAATATTAATACACAACAGAAATTTACTAGCAATAAAAATAGATATTTTGGAACAACCGAATCAAAGGAAGCAAGTAAAACATCTAAAGATTTATTAAAAAAGAAACCCAAAGTACTGTCAAAAACAAAACCCCACAAAAAGCCAGCCAATAAAGCCACATCCTCGTTTAAGGCTAAAAAGACTATAAAACCTAAATTTAAATCAAAAGTTATTAAAAAAAATGTTTAAGACTAAATCAATATAATAATTTTAGGATAAATTATTAAGTTTCTAAAAAGATTCTTTTTTATTTCTGTACAGATAAAGAATTAAAATTTATTCTAATTTGATACGTTGTAATCTTTAATTTAGTTAAGATAAGCAAAGGAAAAATTTAGTTTTTTCTTTTTTAATTGTTCTCTAGCTCCTAAAATTACCGGGGACTTATTACTTTCATCTTCTGATACAACTGCGATTGTATTGATGCTTTTATTACAAAAATGTTTTGAGTTTATGCAGTTCTTACAGTTTAAGCAACAGCAACAACTGGAAGGCTTTTTTGGTGGATCTTGTTTAAAATGAATTTCTGTGGTTGATGTTCCCATAGAATATGTCATAGGATACTAAAATGTTAAGGAAAATTTACAAAATTTTAAGTATTTTAAACCTTTGTTGCTCTTACCGGCGACGAAGTATTCACACATTTATTCCATTGTAATTGCTGTTCAATCGAAGCTATCGTAGAATGTCTATCAGAGCCAGACGTAAATTCCATAGGTTGAATTGACATATCATTAGCTGGAGAATATTGTTGTGGAGATTGAAACATTGGCTGTTGCGGTGGACATTGTTGATAGTAATTTTTTTTGTTATTTAAAAATTCCAATAACTGACACAAATTTTGATTACACAAAAAATTTTCTTGTTTTAAAATTTGTAAAAACCATTCGGAGGGATTTTTTATATCTAAAGATTTCAAATCACCATTAGGCATTAATTGGTTAATGCTAAACAAACGAGAATCTTCAATTTTACGCACATCTTGATAAGAAAGTATAAACAAATTATGACCTAAAACTAAAGGAACTAAAAGGGAAAATAAATAATTAAATATACGAAAAATAAATAATTTGTAAGTCTTGCCTTGGACTGAAGGTAAAGCTTCTTCGGAAATTTGTACTAGTTTGCGTGGTAAAGTTTGTGAAAACATTTTTTTTTTTAATTTTGGTAAAAATTTGAAAATAATTTTTTTTTGTTTTTATGAGAAAAAAATGTAAATTTAAAAGAAAATTTGTTAATAATAAAATTAATTTTGAAAATACATATTTTTATTAATAGGTGTTATCTTAATAAAAAATTATATATATATATATTATATTAAAAAAACAAAAACAAATTTCAAAATTTAGTTGCGTATACCGGGCACTTCTAATTTAATGGCTAAATTTTCATCTTTAATGGGCGTGGCATTGGTAGAGCCGGCATCTTTTTCTTTAGAACCAAAATCAGGATAAAGTTTTGCCACTTGTCCCACAGGCGTACATAAACGTCCTGAAAAATCTGTACGTTTATTCGATTGTGAACGTTCGGCACTGGATACTATATCAAATAGTGAACGCTGACCCACATTGCTAAAATTACGTTTGCTGGCTTTTAACAATTGTGAACTACCCGAACTGCTAGTGTCCATGGAATGAGGAGGTGATAAAGGTGAATCGGTAGTAGCTCTTATTATAGATTTACCAGCAGCATCACCTAGAATTATTACGTATACTCATAACTACCCAAGATCTATTATATTTCCTACACTTTACTTACGTGCTAAATCTGTTTCTGATTTGATTGTAGCATCACCACAGGCTGCTCTCACATTTTGTATACTCTCCAATACAACTTTATGGTAGGGAGTGTTAGCACATCCTTTAATGAGAATCTCCAACTCAGCACATAACAATTTATATTGATCGATTTTCTTATGACCTTTTAAACGATTCGCACTAAGATTGGGAAATGGTAAAATTTCTCGCCTTGTTGAAGCCGTATACAATTCATAGATATTTTGTTGGCATTGTATTTCATCATTTTTGTCCATATCTTCTTTGGCTAGTTTTCTTAGAAAATTAGGCAACCAATGGACACTACGTTGCAAATTGAAAACCATAGTGGTGCTTAAAGTTAAAGGAAAATATAAAGTACGGCTATATAAACGTTCGCGTGCTTTATGAAGGTTTTCTTCGGGTTTTGCTTTAGACTTAAGAGGTAGAAGACGATGAGCCTTAATAAAGGCTGCAAAGTCTGTTATACGATAGTCTGTTATACGACCTCCAGGACCCTCAGATATAGAAGGTGGATCTTCAAGACAGGAACGTGTGATTTGTAGGGCATGTATAAAAATCTCACCTCCTCGTGCGGATAGTAAGTGGCTAGTTGTTTTGCCTCCAGTTTTTCTGCAAAAAATTAACTGTTATTTAAATGTTAATCAAAATTTCTTTCATAAAAACCTTGGCATTTCCAATAACACTGAGCGTCCATTAAGCAGAAAATTAATTAAACAAGAACTAGGACGTGAAGTAACGTCTACTGGAGTGACACGATGTTGGGCTAAACATGGCGGACAAGCTGACATATCTGAGGCCCCACAGCCTCTGGGAGTACACCATTTTAAGGTGACAGTTTCATATTCAGCACCCTCTTTAATGCTAGTGGGCAATAAGGCCTCATTGCCACAAATAGCCGTATGAGCATTGCGGGCATGTAAAATTTCGACATCATAATTAGCACTAGAATTTGCATTTTGTTCTTCCTTACAATAAAAATAAAAAGCAATTAAAATATTTTGTAACGCAATTAAAACCTTTCTGTATTAAACTCCTACTTTCATTGGTATCCCTGTCACGGTAGTACTGGCCAAATCGTAATGACTCATTATGAGATGTGTCAACTTGTTGGAAATTTCCGGTGCACTTGTGGTATGTATTTCTGTGGACAGACAGGGCGATAACTCCATTTTACTGCGATTTGTCACCAAAGTCTCTATATTCATGGGCACCATATTTATAATAACCAAATGACAATGATCTATATTCAGTAATTTCTTTTGTGTCATGGCCAATGTATTCTGCTGCATTAATACATTATGGAATATGTCTTCCAAACTCTTCATACTGGGGTTATCACGAGCCGATGTTATACAAATTACTCTTCCCTTATTGGGAATTTTTTCATTACTTATTCCTGAACTTTCTTGGGCCTGTATCAGATTCATTTGATGTTCCGTGGGTTCTGCCAGTGCTTCAATAGCTGCCCTCAGTCCATGTATTACCGAATAATCTGATGACTGTGGTGTATTTCGTTGTGGTACACCCACCAATGCCATGGCATTTAAAACGTGCGACATATTTTGTGTAGCAAATTTCCAGGTGTTCACTATATGGGCCGCCGTATCACTTACAATAAAACGTATAAGTTTACCGCGTGGAAAAAGATCCCACACAATGCGACAATATTCTATGGATGATTCCACTGAACATGTCCATAAACTTTTGCTAAATTGTAGACCTGTTGAACTGCCAGCGGCACTAGCCGGCATTGGTGGGTCTGTTACACCCGTTTTACCTTTGAGAAAATCTAAAGGTATGTAATCTTCGCTTGAAATACTAAAGTATTGTGTATGATCCAACACAAATATAGTTTTTTGATTTAAGTCGTACATTTTGTGAACGCAGTAAATTACAAATGATAAATTATTAGAAACATGCAAATAATTTGAAATTTTATAGAAAAACTAAAAAAAATTTCAACTGTTTTGTTTTGAACATATGTATGGTGGGAGAAGAAGAAGAATGAAAATACAATTTTAGAGTTGCCAAAGTTCTTAAAAGATTAAAAATCGACTTTTTGACAATATATAAATTAAAATATATACACTACATTTATATGTCCAGTTGTTGCAAAGAAAAATAAATGCTACTTATTGAACTTCCCAAATAAAATCGGGGTAAAAAGATTATTAGCATATTTGAAATTGTTATTTCTTTTTCCGCCTTAATAATGGTTTTTCTGTGTATTCGACCTGCGTCCGGGCTTAAGGACTTTCTCCTGTAGGAATGGTAGTGTTGTTGTTAAAAAGGCGTTTTTAATGGCATCAATATAATTGAGATCCCACAATTATAAAGATAAAGATAATTAAAAAATATATATTGAAACTTTGAAGGTGTATAACTCGTAAACCTAGAAAGAGCGGATAGCTCTATAATTCCAAGTAAAAGTACCATAGAATCTCTTTCAAAATTGTTCAAAAATCAACTGTTCTGATGATTTTGATTTATGCCAATGAAATAAATCGGCGCAGAGTTAGGGAGGTGTATTTAAGACATATATATTTTAATTTTAATAGTTCCGATAATCTTGATTTGTTACATAAGTATTCTGTTAATCTAAATTAACCCTTTGTTTATAAATCAAGTGGTCCATTTTTTGGAATAAATAAAAAAACGTTTTGTTGTGTAACAGTTTGTCACACTGATTATTCATGTAGTGTACAAAATACAACTCTGTGCTTTTAGTGCCGTTATTCCTCAAAAATTGTGTTAGTTTTTTTTACTTTGTTCAGTTTTTAAGTTTTTAATATTTTTTTGCAAAATACAAAAAATTGTAAATATAATTTTACGAAAAGCAAACACTCATGTAGTTTTACATATTCATTGGTTAATTAAATTGAGAAATGAAGGTCGGTAAGTAGGTTCATAATTTCAATGTATGCCTTTAGATTTAAAATGTATAAGAACTGGTGCACCGACATCAATAAAAAGCTGATTTGAAGAATCATTTAAAAATGATTATCTTAATTTTTGCATTTCAATCTTTAATTCAATAATCAGATAAAGTTTTATAAAGAATATCATTATTGAATATTAATTTATAAATTTAACAATTGTGTTACAAATTATTTGACTATGTATCACGTTCCAAAGTTTTAGTTATATTTTCCCAACCAAATGTTTTTGTTTCATTTGATGAGACTTCAATGAATTGCTTTGCGTAAATGAGCTCTGACATACATCACACCTATAAGGTCTTTCACCCGTATGCGTACGTATATGTTCATTTAAATGTTTTGATTGTTTAAAAGCCTTTTCACATTGTGGACATTTATAGGGTCGTTCATTGGTATGTGATCGTATGTGAACCTTTAATTTATTTGCCCTACTAAAGGCTTTTTCGCAATAGTTACATTTATAAGGTTTTTCACCAGTATGCGAGCGACGATGAACTTGTACATCACATAAACGTATGTAGGCTCGTTCACAAAAATCACATTTATAGGGCTTTTCACCTGTATGACGACGAAAGTGTATATTTAAGCAGTATTGGCTGTTGAATGTAAGACCACAGAGAGTGCAAAGGAAACGTTTTTTGGGAGTTGTTAAATTTTGAGGTGTGCTGTTTTTGTTATTGCTATTATTAGTACTATCAGAGGATTTTGTTTTTGTATTTGGAATTTCAAGTTCATCCAAATTTTCTATCTTATGAAATAAACGCATATGAGCCAACATATTATGTTGTCGAGCAAATTTTGCTTCACATTGCAGACATTTTACTTTTAATTCTTCGGGGACATGAGCTCCACGCCGATGTCTCTCTAAATGGCGAGAATTATCAAACATTTTATTACAGTCTTGACATTTGACTGGTATTGATTTAATATAACTTTTTTGTTCTTTGTTTACTTCTATATCTTTAGTTTTTGTAGAATGAATTATATTTACTAATGTTTTAATTTTTCTTTTGCCCAAAGGATTAATCTTGCACTTTTCTTGAATTTGGGTGGTCAAAGATGATTCTGAAATGTAATTTTTATTTATATTACTTTTCAAAATATCTTGTTGGCTTAATTTTCTCATATCTTCATTATCACATAATTTATTTTTGGGATAATTGCTAAAATGAAACGAAATATCTTGTTTTGTGTAGTATAATATTAATACTAATTCTTACCTTTCTAGGCAATTTTGCGATTCAATGGTTTTTTCATCTTTCGTTTCCAATTCAATTAATTCCTCTCTCTCCATTTCGTACTTCTCAATAGCTTCCATTTTAACTTCCAAATACTCTGTAGCGATTTGTAGTTCTCCATTATATTCTTTTAACCTCGATTTATATTGTTTATTTACTTCATGGATTTGTTGTATAAAAACATATGCTGCTTTTAATTTTCGTGAGCAGCAAGCACATATAAAACAGGACAATGTATCATCTAAATCATCTTCCTTTAACTATTGTAATTTAAAAATTTTATCAATTGAAAGTTCCTGCTTTTATAGTACCTACCACTTCTTTAAGAAGCTCTGCGTATGATTTTCCTGTTTCGTTATTGTCTTTTATAGCCAGTTTTGTTAAGCATTGTAATCCTTTTATACCCTTAAAACAGGTTCGACATTTATGGAATTTCGAAATCATTATTGTTATTATTTATCAACAATTGTTGAACAATAAATACAAATATAGTATCTTATAATTTGTTTTTGTTTGTAATAGTGATGTAAATATTAAAAGTATTTAAGGTTGAAGAATAATCGACAACGTAAAGTAATCATAAGTTTTGAATGAAAGTTTAACTTAAATTTAACGTATGATTTTATAATTGAATTTCTAGTAATAATCTACACCTGGATGAAAGTTGTATATATGTAGATAGTGTCTAATATTTCGTCTAAAATAAGCCGATTATTTTAGTATATTTCAATCGGGAAAGACTATGACGATTTATATAAATGATACACGATTTTTTATTTACTAGGTGAAACATTAGACACGCCCATAAAAAATCCAGACCTGATGTAAAGTAAACCGAAGGCAGATTCGCGTTTAGCACATAAAAATCTATTAAGATTCTGACTCAGCTCAACAATCAAACTTGTATGAAAACTAAAAAAATATTCCAATTTGCTTAACTACACAAAATATAAAGAAATATGTTAGTACTACTACTAGTTTCTGGGGGTGTATTTTATATTCATTTTATTAATTTTATTTATTTATTTATTCCAATTCACAGTAATATAAAAAAGCCATCTTAGGCCAATAAATATATATTACAAAGAAAATCTTTTCAAAATTAACAAATTTGAAATATATTTTGGAATTTATATACACAACAACCCCCCTGCACAAGTTCTAAATTACATTTTCGACTAATTTTTGTTCGAAATAGTCATTCACGGAAAAAGTTCAGCTGAACGTGGGAAATTACATTTTTTATTCACATTTATTTATTAAACCTAAAAATTATCAAATTTTTTATTATCATAATTTTGAACTAAATTATTATTCTCTACATGTTTCATTCTTATACGATGAGCTCTCAAAGTATTATAACGCTGAAAACTATCACCGCAAACAGCACAAACATATGGACGTTCTCCCGTATGAGAACGTAAATGTATTTTCAAATCCTGTGGATGTTTAAAACTACGTTCACATTGTGAACACTTGTGAGGCCTTACATTCGTGTGCGTACGCATATGTTGACGTAAATCATCTGAAACTCGAAAAGCTTTACCACACACTTGACATTTATAGGGTTTTTCGCCGGTATGTACACGTTTGTGGCTATTGAGTTGGGTTACTAGTAGAAAAGCACGATCACATAAATCACATCTAAAAGGTCGTTCGCCAGTATGACGCCGTAGATGTACTGTTAATTGATTTTTACTTGTAAATGAACTGCCACATATGGGACACAAAGAACCCTTATCCGTGACTGATTTCTCTTTTTTTCTCTCTGTATTGGTTTTGTTTTCTTTAATTTCTGTTGTTGGTGATGATGAATGTTTTAACTTTCTGTGATAAACTAAACTTTTTTTGCGAGAATATTTTTTGGGACACAAATCACATTTGTAAATGTAATCATCTTCTGGTCTTTTGCTTATTAAAGTTACAGTTTCTGGACCATGAAACATACGCATATGTTTGTACATATTACAATATCTTGTAAATTTATTTCCACACAAATGACAAGTGCATTTTTTCTCCTCCGGTATATGACTTATCCTTTGGTGAACAGCTAATAATTTGGAATTTTTAAAGATTTTATTGCACTTGTTGCATGGTACAGCAATGTCCGTTAATTCTTTATTTTCTGTTGAAAATGTAGCTTTTGGTTTTATTAATTTTTTAGTTTCTTCCCACTCGCAGTCATTTGAAAGCAATGATTCAGATTCAGAGTCATTGTTGCTTGAATCGATTGGTTTTTTAGAATCCCTTGTTGTTTGAAGTTTACAAGAGTTTCTAGAAATAAATATAGAATTTTTATATAAATATATGTTGTTAAGAATAAATGTAAAATAATATAAATTTTTTTCAAACGAGATTTTGTTTTATTTTACTAAATCAGATCTTTGGATATATTAAAAAAAAAATTGAATTTAATTTTATGTCAGAAATTAAGAAATTCTGGGCATTATAAGGACTTGCATGGACTAGATGAGGTTACAAGCAAAAGGTTTAACAACCTCATAGGGTTTGCAATGGGAATAAAATAGCTTAAGAGTAATCGTAACTGATTGATGGGGTATAGGTTCCACTTTTCTTTATCTATTTATTCTGTTTCTCTTTTTTCTTTTCTATCTTTAAAGGGATAACAATGGACCGTTTGGTGAATACGCTAACCAAAGAATACTACTGAAAACTTTTTTCTTTTGTTAACTTCGAAAATAATCTAATTTTGAAGCAATTTTGTCTAAACTAGAACAGAATTTTGTATTTATTTATACTTAATAAGTAAAACTTACTTTTCTTTAACTTGTTCAATGTCTTTATAAGCAATCTCTTGGAATTTATTTTTATGTTTGTCGTCTTCAACTTTAATTTCTGTGTCAGCTTCTATATCAATTTCTACTTCCTGCAAACAATTTAGTTTTTCTTCCTTCAATAATACTTGTTTTTTATTTTCAATTTTAATTTCAGTATAAGCTCCCAAATCGTTTTGAGCTTCCTGCCAGCAATTTAAATTTTCTTTCTTGTCTTCTTGTTCCAAATTTTCAACTTTAATTTCTATCCAAGTCTCTAAATCAATTTGTGTTTCTTGCAAGCAATCTAATTTTTTATTTAGCATAGAATAAAGTTTTGCATTGACTTCTTTGGCTTGTTGGATAAATGTATGGGCAGATTTTAAACGGCGTGAACAATTAACACAAATAAATGTTGGCAATTCAGGGTATTTATCGTCCTTAGACTTTTGTAAGAAGTTAAGAAAATATAAATTTAAATATTTTGTTGTACAACAAAAATAAAACAATTTACTTTAATTTCTGTGATTTCCTCTAAAAGTTCACCAAATGATTTTAAACGTTTCTTATAATCCCTAGTTTTTGTTGTAAGCGAATTCCATTTCTTGTTGGTGGCATTGAAGCAAGTGCGACAGTCTGTGTTCCAAGTTTTATTGCTTTTTGCCATTTTTAATTTAATTGCAAAAAAAATAGTTTTTATATTTTTGTTTTTATATTTAAAAATGTCTTTGACCAAATTCTAAATAAAGTTCAGTGTTTGTTTACATCTTCTTCTTTTCTATAGAGTCATTCATATGGATTGAATTAATTGGAAATTATAAGAGAAAAAAAATAGACCACAAAAAAGGGTTTGATATAACGTTAATTTTTAAAATTTTATAATAATTGGGATATTTCCCATTTCATGCAATTAAAGTATAGATCTGACCACTTATATTACTATACGAGTTCAAGTATTACTTTAGCTGGAGCATATTCCAGCAATGGCAATCTGAACGAAAAATAGTATTCAAAATGGACAATTTTTGGACAATAATGTTTTTACAATTTTTAACTGGACGCGAGAAATGATTCCGATCGTTTCCATTATGGAAAAGTATTAAATTTATCAAAACAACACCAAAAAATATGGTGTTGTTTTGATAAATTTTTTCTTCACACGGATCAAATTTATTTGGTTCAGATCTCCGGTGAACGTTCAGCTGGTTTTAATATCGCAAAATAAATGACAAGCTTTTCATCGCTCTTATTAAAATTCAAAGAATTTCTCGGATCCCTGAATCGTTCGTTAATAAGGACCTGTACTAATGACCCGTGAGCAACCATTTGAGAAAATTAAATAAATATCCTAATTATTGTATTTATTAAAAGACGTTGTAAGACATACAAACATTTATATTAATAACCTCTTCGAGCAGTTCGCCAAACGTTTTTTTTTTTTCTTTTCATTTCTTATAATCCCACGTCTTTGAGGTAAGTCGTTTCCAACCAGTATCGGCTTTAAAACATGTGCGACATTCAATATTCACAAATTTTCTAGTTTTATTATTTACAATTAAAAGCAGTAAATGTTTTGATTCTGAAATTAAATAATTTCGTTAATTACAGGAAATCTTACCAAAATAAACATAAACTTAAGGTTATAGGAGAACAAGTATTTGGAATTTACAAAAATTGACTTTTTAGAACAAGAAGTATGCATCATAATATAAAAATATAAATTGAAATCAAATTATTTTGAATTACTTTGTTTTATAGAGACTTGTATGTATGGACAATATTTTCGTACTTCCAAAAATATCACGATTTGGAGCATAACATACATTTGGATTTTGACCTCCAAACATCTTTCTAAATGCAACCAAATTGTATTGTTAGACATTTATTATATTTTTTTTTTTAAATATCTTTGTCTTAATTCTGAGTGAAAAAAACCTTTACCCAAAAGAACTGGAAAATATCTTCTTGGATGATAATGTGGTAATATCCCCAATTTATCATTAAAGAGAAAAATGATCGCCGTATATTTGGTATTTTCAACTATTTGTTGCTTCCGCAATACAAAATAAAAAAAAAAAAAATATTGTATAAAATTTTATTAAAATAATATTTAGAATTGCGTATATTTATCGATTGTTTTTTCCTCAAGGTTTCTTCGTTTTTCTTCATTTACAAATTTTACAAATATTTTCTTTTTATTAAAGTGCATTTGAAGAAAAATTTAAATTGTGTTAATCAGTTCCTTACAAAGCACTGTTACACAAAGAATAAAAAAAAATTCTCATTTTATATTATTAAATTATAATTTAAAATTAAGAATTTTTCTCTTTTATTGAATAGGTTCTTTGCAAAATCTTCTTTCCTAATATCATCTTAGCGATATCTTCCATTTGCCTTCCGTATTGTTATATGGCGAATTGCTATCGTATTGTCGTCGAGACACTTTTTCACCCGAAGAAAGTTTCTTTCGCGAATTTCGAATTTGATTATTGCCTAATAATATTTTCATCTAAGCAATACGTTTAGCGAAACATTGCCGTATTTGCTGAGTATGAGCAAACAAAAATTGTCTGTTTTAACCTTAAAAAAAAGTCAAAGGAATTTTTATTTATGAATTAAAAAAAAAATAATAATAAAATAAATATTTATTAATCCACTTTATAAATCTTATAAAATAAATTTCAACAGGATACAACATGATCTTGAATAATATCAAAATGTTGTTGCTTTGTTTGATGTAATTTCAATGAATTACTTTGTGTAAAGGTGCTGTGACACACACCACAAGTATACGGTCTTTCTCCTGTGTGAATACGTTTGTGTATATTTAAATCTTTTGAATGTTTAAAGGCCTTTTCGCACTGTTCACACTTGTATGGTCGCTCATTGGAATGTGTTCGCATATGAATTTTTAATTTGTTCGATCTGGCAAACGCTTTTTCACATATAGAACATTTGAAAGGTTTTTCTCCGGTGTGAGAACGTCGATGGGCTTGAACATCACAGGGCCTATAAAAGGCTCTTTCACAAAGATCACATTTAAAGGGTTTCTCACCGGTATGCCTTCTAATGTGGACATCTAAATTGGATTGTGTATCGAATTTAGAACCACACAAAGTGCAAAGAAAACGTTTTTTGGGCAATATAACACGTTCGGGTTTCTTGGGTGCACTATCAGGATTGTGTTTAATTTTCATATGAGCCAGAAGATAGTATTTGCTAGTATAGGTGCCGTCGCATTTTTCACATGCAAATTGTCGAGGAAATTTTCTTTGCTGTGTTATGTGTTCTTCTATGGGTTTATCTTTGTGATGAGTGCGCATGTGCGCGTACATGTTGTGACGTCTACCGAATTTTGCGGTACAATAAGGACATTGTACTTTTAATTCTTCGGGTACATGAGTATGACGTTTGTGACGGCTCAATAGGCGAGAATTGGGAAATACTCTATCACATTGATCACACGGTGTTGGTATATTATCATCAATAGGTTTTTCTTTGACTTTTTTAGAACGAACAGATCTCTTTGCCTTAATATTGTTATCTTTTGTTTTGCTAGTTTTGGATTCTTTGGTCCATTCTGAATCATTTGAAGATTCCGATTCAGCTTCACTATCAGACATTTGTTCATTATGTTTGGGAAAATCTTTATCAAATATATCATCGTCATCATCTAAATCGTCATCACACTCCGACATGGACTCCTCTTGTTGCTGGGGAGGAGACGTGGCCTCAAGCACATCTTTAATGGGCATACTTTAAAGTATAGCATAATTTTAGGCGTTAAAAAAATATGTTTTAATTTGTTGAAATAAACTTACGTTTCTTTAATATCTTTTTTTGAACATGTTAAATTATCTACGCTTATACCACTTGGATCTTCCGGTTCTTCTAGTTTTAATTCCAGCTCACACTTTGTGAACTCCTGCTTATGTTTTTCTGTCGTCTCTTCATCTTCCATTTTTATTTCTAAGCAATTTTGTATATCTATCTGAGCTTCTTGAAGGCAGTCTATGGGTTTGTCTTCATTATCGTCACCACCTGTGTCATCATTGAGCATAGACCATAGCTTATCATTGACTTCATGGGCTTGTTGTACAAAAGCGTAGGCTGATTTTAATTTACGTATGCAACATGAACAAATAGCTTGGGGCATTTCATTAAAGGTTTCATCCATTATCTTTAAAAAAATAAAACTTATTTAAGGCAAATATTTACTTTATGTGACTTTTCTGCTTACTTCTATGTGGGTTAGATCCTTTAACAATTCACCATAAGATTTTGTTTCCTCTTTATCTTCATTTACCATTTTTGTTAGCAGTTGTAAACCCTTCGATCCGTTGAAACATGTACGACATTTATTTTTTAATTTATTTTTACTCATTTTTTGTAAATTTTCTCTAATATTATCCTTAAAATTATATTGGTTTTGTTTATATGGTTGTTGTTTATAAATTGTTTTTGTTGATTTTTCTTTAGATATTCAGTGTTCATTGATAGCAGTAAATTTACGTACACTCACAGAAATAACAATACAAATATTTCAATATTTATGTTCAACGTTTCTGATGCATGAAAAACACAAAATATTGTTATTGTGTGGAGGCCACGCCTTCATTTATTCGATTTCTATGGGAATGTACTTGGCAAGGATAATACTTGTAGGAATGTTCTTAAAACTTTTCGACACTGTACCCTTATTATTTCCAAGGTTAATAGCATAGAATTCTTTGTAGCTATCCCCTTTGTTCGTCTCCTTTCATCCATTATCTCAAGGGCTTAATGTATTATTTAAAGAACCGATTATGATAAGGATGTAATTATAAAATGTTATCTCATCCTAGCATACGAGCAACAGAAAAAAAAATTGATTTCTATATATGGGCTAAGGAATGTTTATGTTGACAAAAGAAGTAAAAAACCAACAGTAGAAAAAAATTTACATTGGCAGATTTGAACGTATTCATATCCGATATTGTTGGACCATTACCACCTTCACGTGGAGATAGATATATATATTAACCATTATTTCATCGAGATTATTTACTGAACTAGGCATGCTTCTCACAACTTCCTAATATCATCCACATTGAATAGTAGAAAGGTTTCATCAAAAATTAAAACATATATTTTAGCTAGTGATCAATCTAACAACTAGTATTATATATTTGCGATATTACTTCATGGTTTAAGATCTGTTTTCATAGATGATCAACAAGCTATAGCTGCAGAAATGATATATGTATAAAACTGTTGTTTACCAGGTGATTTTATTATAAGTTTAAAGGAATGTTTTTTAAAAACTTAGGTTATTTGATTTTTTATTTATAATAATTTTTTGTCATTAAATAAAACTAAAGCGTTTTACTTAATAAATTATCATCTAAAGCCAGATACCCTTTCTCTAAGTAATACCCAAAAGAAAATTAGTCGAACTGAGGTCTGTATGGAGTAATAAGCTGAAAGATTATTGGCCTCAAATAGACTGCCTTATCCTATTTATATAAAGCATATGGTTAAAATCTTAAAAGCAATACAAACGAGAGAAGAAGGTATAGTCGGTCAAGCCCGACCATTACCTTTGTGTACCAAAATTAGTTAAGAAACCAATTATGGACCTATGCTTGTATTAGGTGGAAAATAAAAAAATACTATTACAGAATATTAGGTCGATACTAAGATTCGCATGTATTTATGCACTTTTTGGTGATGGTCAATTATGGACCGATCTTAATGAAATTTTTCACTGTTACTTATACTTATATAAATATTATATGTGTCGCATATTAAATTAATATTAACATATTTATGGGATTTATGCACGTTAAATGGGAGCTATGGCCAATTATGGACCGATCTTCATGAAATTTGGCACATGGATTTATGCTTACCACATTTTTAAGGTATTTTTGAGTGTTAAAACTCTATTCTGGGTTAACATTTGTATGAGGGCTAGGTGAAATAATAGGCTGATCATGACCAAAATCAATAGGCTTCGTCCTTGTACCAAATTTCATCAAATTATCTCTACTTTGCGCACAAGCTTTACGAGGACAGCCAGCCAACCAGACGCGCGGACGGACATGGCTAAATTAAGGTGGGTGTAGGAAGATTTTTTCTCCGCGTTACAATATTTGCACAAAAACATAATACCCCAACCACCTATGGTGGTGTAGGGTATAAAAATAAAGAAATTGAGTGTGATAGTGGTAATACAATTTAAATTGGTTCAAATTTTGTTAAGTGTAATAATCAATCGTTTTCATGTTATCACATAACCGTGAGTGTCTGAAAAGAAAAATCAAAAAAAACTTCATTAAATACAAACAATATAGATATTTAACCTTTAAGGATAAAACTAAAAAAAAAATTGTACAGAATTTCCAAATTTAATAAAATGACTAAAAATAGTAAATTCAAAAATAAATGTCGAACTTGTGTGAATGGTTCAAAGGGATTACAGCTGCTAACAAAAATGATAAACGAAGATGAAGAGGAAACAAAATCTTATGGTGAATTATTGAAGGACCTAACCCGTATCGAGGTAAATAAAAATAAAGAAGGAAGGAACAATTTTGATAATTCATTTTTTCGCCAATAGATCATGGATGAATCCTTTAACGAAATGCCGCAAAGTATTTGTGGATGCTGTATACGTAAATTAAAAGCAGCTTACTCCTTTGTACGACAAGCCCATGAAGCCAATGACAAACTTTGGTCTATGCTGAATGGAACAAATATCGAAGAAGATGACGAAGATGATAAGCCCATAAATTGTCTACAGGAAGCACAAATAGATATACAGGATTGTTTAGAAATTAAAATGGAGGATGAGGATGAAACAGCAGCTGAAAACAAACATGATGTAACGAAATTAGAGGAGGTAGAATTAAAACAAGAAGCAATGGAAGAAGGAAATATTGAGGGCAATACTTCGGCAAGCAAAATATCTTCAACAAAAAAAGAAAATAAAGAAACGTAAGTGCTAAGTAAAAAAAAAAAAATATATATATGTATATAAAATAATATGCAAGTGATTTTCAAACATGTTTACAAAATTTAGTCCACCCCTTAAAGATGTGCTCGATACGAAGTCCCTATCCGATTGTGAAGATGAATTTGATGTTGATGATAAATTTGATGCTGATTTTACGAAACCTGATAACGAAACATCCGAGAGCGATAACGAATCTGATTCTTCCAATGATTCTGAATGGGCTGCTGAAGAAGCAAAATCAACAAAAGACAACAATAAAGATAAAACGAAAACTCCAGTTAAAACTAGAAAAGTGAAGCAGAAAAATGTTGATGATGATATACCCACAACATGCGAACAATGTGATAGAGTCTTTGAGAATGCTAGTCAATTGAAACGTCATAAACGTATAACCCATGTGCCAGAGGAGTTAAAAGTTCAATGTCCCTATTGTGCTGGAAAGTTCGGCAGGCGTCATAACATGTATGCTCACATGAGAATTCACCACAAAGACAAACCTATAGAAGAACATATAATACAACAAAGAAAGCTGCCTCGACAATATGCTTGTGAAAAATGTGATGGCACCTATACAACCAAATATTATCTACTGGCCCATATGAAAACTAAACATAATCCTGATGCAACACAGAAAAAACCTGAACGTGTTTTATTGCCGAAAAAACGTTTCCTTTGCACTTTGTGTGGTGGCAAATTCGATACTGCATATTATTTAGAAGTTCATATACGTAGACATACCGGAGAGAAACCTTTTAAATGTGATATTTGTGATCGAGCTTTCTATAGGCCCTCGGATGTACAGGCACATCGCCGTTCTCATACCGGAGAGAAACCATTTAAATGTACCATTTGTGAGAAAGCTTTTGCACGATCAAACAAATTAAAAGTACATATACGTACACATTCCAATGAGCGTCCCTACAAGTGTGATGAATGTGAAAAGGCTTTTAAACAATCGAAAGATTTAACAATACACAGACGTATACACACTGGCGAAAGACCATATGTTTGTGGTGTATGTCACAGTACATTTACCCAAAGTAATTCATTAAAATTACATCAAACCAAACAGCAACATTTTGTTGTACCCACTCAACCAGCAGCGCCAGCACCCCCTACGGGTGGTGTTAATAGTTTTACATCATTTTTAAAATAGTTTAAGTATAATATATATATATTTTTTTTAATATTTAAAATATTTTATTGAAATAATAAAGGAATTAGTTTAAAGGCGAATAATTTAAAAATAAAAATATTAATTTCTTTTGAGAGAATGTATACAAATTGAATAATTATATTGAGGAGGTGTAAATAGACAGTACATATTTTTATTTTTTATGTTAAGTTCATGCATTAAAATTATGATAAACTTTATCATAATTTAATATTTCCTAGAATTTTGTAATCTTTACGAAAGTTTTGACATCTTTGGTCTATCGTTTAACTGGTTGTTCAATTAATTATTAGAAATCAACTTTCGAAAGGGTCCCAAATCAAAGCTTTCATGGATATTTTGTTATCAAATTTAATAAAATTTGCAAATTTTACACCGCCTAGCAGAATAGAATTCCTCACAAAGCATGATTTTGTTTATTAAATAAGTATAAATGGATAAAATTGTTTTCGTCTTATATGGGGTGCTCGGCTACGCGTTTCGTATTAAAATAAAAAAAGTTTTAGTTGTTCTCAAAATGACATAAATTCTAAAGTAGTTGAGCACAGTGAGATAAAATCGAAATTTTTTGGAAAAAATTCTTCTTCTAATCGGCTGATTGTATTTACATAAAATTTTATATTTGCTTAGTTGAAGTGCGTATTGAATACCACATGTTTAAAATTTTATTTATTTATCACTCCTCTCTTACAATTTTCTCATTTAAAATTTGGGGAAAAACTCGAATGTTATATTATTACAAGGTATCCAGTTTGTGTTTGATAATAACGGCACTAATTGGGAATTAAGAGAGAGTTGAAGTGAAGGCATGGCAAATAAAATAGAAGCGAATTTAATAATTTGATTCACTTTTTTTTTTGTTAGAGTCTTATGCACATAATATTTCATCCATCACACATCCTATGTATGTATATATCTTATAAAAAACTAAAACATTTTTTTTATTCATATTTATCCAAATCATGATGATTTTCATTTATTCGATGTAAATTTAAAAGTGATTTATTTTCAAATACTTTATCACATACAATACAATTTAAATTTTTTGCTCTTAAATGAATACGTTTATGTGCCAATAAATTATAACGCTGAGTAAAACGTTTACCACACTCGTCGCACTGATTAGGTGGTAAACTGACATGCATACGTTTGTGTTTAGCCAAATGAGCTTTGTCTTGAAACCCCTTCGAACATATAGGACATTTGACAGGTCTTTCTCCGGTATGTAAATAACGATGAAGTTTCAAATCGTATGATACAACAAACGATTTACCACAAAATTCACACTTGTAAGGTTTTTCGCCAGTATGATGACGATTTCGATGAATTGTTAGTGTAGTTATTGTACCGCAAATATATGGACATTCTGTACACATTATACGCTTTTCTTTATTTTTTGAGGATGTCGATTTTTTAACAATATCTTTTGAAGTTTTATCAGCATGAACATTATTAATATGTTGTTGAAGATTGGACTTTCGTTTACATTTTTTACTACAATATGGACATGAAGAATATTCTTCTTTACTAACGTGTACATAACGTTGATGGGCATAAAGAGCACTATAGTTTTTGTAAATTTTACCACATTCATCACAGCGCCTAGCTAAAGATTTATTTCCTTGAGATGTACGTGATCTTTTTTTCATACCCAACAAGTTTCTTATGAATTCCTCATCACTAAATAATTCTTTTTCTATCTGCCCTTCTACTTGATTAATAAGTTTTGTGGTAGCCTGAGACTTGGAGATTCTTTGGGCCAAAGGAATATTATCATCGCTGAACGAAGAAGATGATGAAGAGTCGTAATTATTATCTAAAGAGTTTTCGCATTTTCCAAGCAAAATTTCCCTGTGATACAAAAATGTTTATTGAAGATTATTTATATTTTTTAAATAGCTATATTTTTACCATTGTTCCTCTTTATTCTCAGCTTGAGCTTTAAGGGTCTTAATTAGTTCTTTGTGCCATTTTTTCACATGCCATAATAATTCACGTTTCTGTATATATTGTTTTGTACAAAATTTACACTTGTATCTTTCCTCTTCTGTTCCATGTTTGGAACGTATATGATAGTTTAATGTTGACATAGATCTTGCTGTATAATCACATGAAAGACATTGAAAAATTTTATTTTCGTTTTCTTTGGAATAGGTGTTATGTTTATCTTCCAGATGTTTTAAATAATTTTTGTTGCTGGTATATTTCTTAGGACATAATTTGCAGGCAAAAATATCTTTTGGTTTATTTTCTTGTCGTAATAATTCTCCAGGCTCTACAATATCATGTTGTCTACGCATGTGTGTCAATAAATTATCACGTCGGCTCATTGTTTTGTTGCATATGGGACATTTTGAAGTTGTCTCGGCATTGTGAGTCACTTTATGGGATGTATCGGAAATTATAGAATGTTTTAAAATACTTTCTTTGTTTCTAACATTTTCAATAGGAATATCACTTTCTAATGATTCTTCCAATTCTTCGGATTTTAAATGTACACAGGGCTCATCAATGTTTAATTCATCTCTTTGATTTTTTATATTGTCTTCATCAATAACACTTTCTATTTTGATATCTATAGATTTTTCTTCTAATTTATTTGCGGTCTGTGGCAAATCAATTGTTCTTTCTTGTAAACAATCAAATTGTTTAGAAATCGCATTAAGAAGTTTATTATTACAATGATGGACTTTTCGTATGAAGTTGTAAAGGTTTCTTAGTTCACGACAGCATAAAGAACATAAATATTGAGGCATTAAATGTTCATAGTCCTTTGGAAACTAAATAATAAAAGAAATGTTATAAATTTTTATAAAATTCCATAAAAAAAGCATTGCACCTCTAATTTGATATATTCTTTTAATACTTGACTGTAGGTTGTCTTAGGATTGCAGCCTTTTGCCTGTTTGCTTAGAGGAAAACTTTTTGCACTTTCCTTAAGACATCCTCTACATTTTTGTTTTGTATTTCCATTCATTTTAATGTTTTTTGTTTATTAATTAAAATATTGATGGTTATTTTTATTATTTATTAAAATAGTTTTTTAGTAAGTAGTTGTTTTTGTTTTGTTTGTAATCCACGGTGAATTGATAGAACATTTGATGGATTACAATGGATTTAATTAAATGAAAAAAATAATAATAATAAAATAATTAAGTTGATTCTCTGTTCCTGAAAAACAATTGTACATTAAATACTTTTAAATTATTTTTAACAGTTGCCTTTTAATTGAAAAAAATTATTAGCTATAACGACCAATTATATTTAGTTGGGACCTTTGATTTTACCCTTTGCGATTATTTCTCAAAATTAGAGACCATTAATGAATGATTCTTATTTGTAATATCGTTATCGAGATTTAATAAAGAAAAAAATTAAAAATTTACAAACCAATTTTTTTTGTATTAAGGGATAATTTAGATTTATAACTCAAAATATTTACAATGAATATGAAAAAATTCAAATAAATTACTTGATCCTATCATAATTACTTATTTTCTTCATCTTCCAACTTTTTTTTTTTTATCAATGTTTAAGATGGTTTAGTGTCCTTGGCATACTTTTAATTTTTTCGACTTTTGTGAACTGTTATTCATGAAACTCAAAGCTAAATAATTATAAGTCAAATGAAGCATATTTCATTTAAATCCATCGATAAATTTTGAATTTGAAAAACAAATAAAATGTTATAGAATAATGTCTGGTTACATATTTTGATCCTTTTCCGTCCCCCAATGTCGCATCTTGGTTTTTATTAAATTTAAATTCTTTAAAAACTTGAAATCGTTGCGTGTTACACTATCAATGATTATTTAAACATTTATTTCATTTCATTGGGTACGAGTCTTAATGGAGCATAAGATCAAATTCTTAGTTAAAGCTACAATAAAAATAAAGTAAATCTAACTCCACAACTGGCGGTAAAAAATTAAAAAAAGAAAAAAATATTGAGATATTAAAAAAATATTTTTTATTTAATTTTTAAGGTGCATGTTTCTAAAAAATAAATGCTTGAAAATTCGCCTCCAAAATATATTAATAATAATAATAATAATAATAATAATAATAATAATAATAATAATAATAATAATAATAATAATAATAATATTTCTTAAGCAAATTATATTTAATTTTTATTCAAAATGTAAACAAATTCTATATTATAGTACATTTTAAACATAAATCCTATAAAAATATTTTTATTATACATTATTTACAATTTATTAAGTTATACATATATTTTAATCTACATGTGTAGATGTACGCTTATCCATTTTATATTCATATAACTTCATCATGATGATTTTCATTTATACGATGTAGATTTAAAAGCGATCTATTCTCAAAAACTTTACCACAAATTGCACAATTCAATTTTTTCTCCTTTAAATGTGTGCGTTTGTGTACCGATAAATTATACGATTGGGTAAAACTTTTACCACATTCTTTGCACTTATATGGTCGTTCACTACTATGTATACGTTTGTGTTTTATCATATGCGAATTGTCTCGAAAACCTTTGGAACAAATGGGACATTTATAAGGTCTTTCACCGGTATGTAAATAACTGTGAATTTTCAAATCATATGGAACTATAAACGATTTAAAGCATATATCACATTTATAAGGTTTTTCGCCGGTATGATGACGATTTCTATGAATATTTAAAATGGTAATAGTAGTGCAAACGTAAGAACATTCTGTGCACATAAAACGTTTCTCTCTAACTTTTGCTGGTGGTGGCTTTGCTGTGTCCGAGGGATTTTTGGTGATATGAGCCTTTTCAATATGTATTCTAAGGTCAGTTTTTCGTTTATATTTTTTGCCACAATGCGGACATAAACTATATTTATCTTCGCTAATGTGTACATGTCGCTGATGGGCATAAAGTGCTTTATAATCTTTATAGATATTGCCGCATTCATCACAACGTCTGGCTAAAGATTTACTAGATTGAGATTTAGGCTGTCTCTTTTTAATATTTAGAATATTTCTTATAAATTCTTCATCACTAAATTCTTCCTTATCTCCTCTTTCCATTTGAGAGGTTGAATGTGATTTATGTAATCTTTGAGCCAAAGGTATATTATCATCACTAGAGTAGGAATCTTCATTTTCATCAAGTGAATGTTCATCGTCTTCTTGTAGTGTTAAACATTTTGATGTATCATTTGTAATAGTAGTTCGATTTGAAGTTTCTCTGAAATATTAAAATTATTTTAAATTTGTTAAAATACATATTAGTTAGTTTAAATAAAGTTTCTTACCCTTGTTCTTGTTGATTTTCAGTCTCAGCTTTAAGAGTTTTAATTAATGCTTTGTGTGAATTTTTCACATGCGTTAATAGATCGAATTTCTTTAAACACATGTACGAACAAAATGTACATTTAAATTTATCTTCTTCGCTTCCATGTTTCGAACGATTGTGATAGTTTAAAGCCGCATACGTTCTAGCTGTATAATCACATGAACGACATTTAATAACTTTTTCTTTTGATTTTTCTTGGACATTTTTCTTATCATTTATATTATGTTTGTTTTTTAAATGATACAGCAACGAATATTTATTCGTATATTTACTGGGACATATTTTACATTCGAATACTTCTTTAGTATATGTTCTATTTTGTTGGTTTAACATTTTACTAGGCGTTTCAACATCATGTTGAGTACGCATATGTGTTAATAAATTATCACGTCGACTCATACTTTTATTACATATGGGACATACAGTATATAGGGAAGATTTCATAAGCTGTTGCTCTTCGTTATCCGTTAAATTTGTGGCAATTACATTAGTATCGGAAGTGATAGCATTTTCCAAATTTGTATCATTTTGTTCATCACTGAAAAATAGGTATAATTTTTGTATATTATATTACATAATTTTTTGTCTTTGGGATTTAGAATATGAACTGCTACAATTTAGTTAAGCTTATAAACTTTCTTTAATTGAACAAATACACAATTTATCTTAAAATTAAAACCTCCTAATAAATAACTTACTTATCAATATCCATTTCACCTTTATCATCACTTTCTATAGATAATTGATTTGCTTCTAATGATTCCTCCAATTCTTCACATTTCAAAAGTTCATTTGACTCTTCAATATTCATTATATCGTTTGTAATTTCCTGAACTTTTTGTTCCTTTATTAGAAAATCCTCATTATCCTTTTCCATTTTGATATCAATAGATTTTTCTTCCAATTCGGCTACATTTTGTGGCAAATCAATTGTTTTTTCTTGCAAACAATCTAATTGTTTAGCAATAACATTAATAAGTTTAATATTGCAATACTGGGCTTGGCGAATGAAATTATAAGTGTTCCTTAGCTCACGACAACATAAAAAACATAAATATTGAGGCATCAAATGCTCATATTCGGCAGAACTCTAAAAAATTAAATAAAATTAGAATAGAAACATTTAATACCTATATTAAAATCCTAATAATTATTTTACCTCCAATTTGGCATATTCCTTTAGTATTTGTCCATAGGTTGTTTTAGGTGTACATCCTCTGGCCTGTTTAGTGAGTGGAAAGATTTTTGTACTATTCTTTAGACAAGTTCTACACTTTTGTAGTTTATTTTCATTCATTTTTTATAATTTATTTTATTTATGTTATAAATCATAAAGATTTATTTAAATAAATTCTGATATTTTGGGACCGAAAATAAATTGTATTTTTGTTTTATATTCATGCACCTTGAAATGATAACATGATTTTTTAATTACTGCGAACACAGATGTTGATATTATTTACAGTGGGTTTGAGAAGCATTTAAATTTACATGTATTTAAGTAATTTAGCCTAGGGATATAATTGGATAGAGAACTTAAATCTTTGGGTTTAACCTTAGGTCATCAGCATAATGATTCATAGTACTTTTATTTGTGATTATAGTACTATGCAAATTTGTGTCTCTTTTTTTTTTTTTTTTTT
>MINK01005716.1:0-23780 GCA_001735545.1 Phormia regina
TATATATATATATATATATATATTATTTTTACTATTTCCTTTAGGTATATTTTCTAAGAAATATTTTTCAGTGTGCGAATCGAAAAATTAAATGGAATTAATTATGAAACTTCTGCTCCCATTTCACATGGTTATATCAGAGATGTAGGCGAGTTTATGTACCTAGGGTATAAAATTTCTATAAAACGATCTTGATGCCTTATATTTGAATCGATTTCAAAGATTTTTATATCGAGATCTTGTCCTTTTTTTCATATATGTATAAAAATGTTTAAAATACCAAAATAAGTTGAAGACTTTTTGCTAAAAACACTGAGAAGGAATGGATTTATGAGTTTTGCATACTTTTCATTTTTATTTATACAATAAAATTCTTGAAAGTAAACATTTTTTAATGAGATTTCACACATAAGTAGATTTTCTTTTTTTTAGATTTCTCTAAAGGAATCCCGTAATTCCCAAAAACCTTAAAAAAATTTCCAAAAATGGACTTTTTTACTTTTTTTTTGCTATAACTTTCCAACCTATAACGGGAATCAAAAATTTCTATTGCGAAAAAAAAATTAAAAACCTTTAGACTAAATTTCGAAATTAAGGAGAAAATTCTAAATTAGTTGAAAAATTTTGGTTCCTGCAAAATTCGATTTTTAAAAGTTTTTTTCCCTTTGAAGTATCTTGTGTTTAGTTATCTTTCAGATATATATGTTACTTAAGAAAATTTCTATACAACATAAAAAGAATGTTACCACTTTTTTGACAAAAAAAATATAAAAAAATTTTTGAATGTTTAAATTTAAAATTAAATGTTTGATGTTTAATGTTTAAATATTTTTCAAAAATCTTATCAATCAAGTAAAGAATTGGTTCATATAGTATTTTAATTGAAACAATATACAGTATGTCAAGAATATGTTTTTATATTAAAAGAAAACACGATTTTTTCAAAGTTTGGCTCTAAAAAGATATAACAATATAAAAATTATGCATATGACATGGCAATAATTTCCATAAAAGTATAAACTTTTTTCTTATAATCCTCGATATTTTTCACTTTTTCATAAACATTCCTCATATGTTCATTTATGTGTTCCTTATTCTCCTCGAATACTTTATCCATAAATAACAAAGATTCTGTATTCAATTTCTTTTCTAAATCTTTATAATTATATTTCTCCAGAACTTCTATAATAATTTTAGACTCTGGTGTCTTCTTATCTTCTGGAATATGGGTATAATTCTTAATAGTATTGGTATAAATATCCATAGCACGCCATAATTCTTTAGGTTTCTTGCTGTTTTCATACTTTTCTATATAACTATTTAAATTTGTTTTAAAATCCATAATTTCGTGTTTTACATTAGATGCAATCAATTCATCTTTAATAACTTGATGGCTAACATTTGCAGCACCTTCAGCATAATGTTTTGACAACAGAAGAATATTGTCAAAAATATGAAGAAGAATTTTTTGGGACTGTGTAGGATTTTTTCTCATTTCTATCTCTTCTTCGGAGGAGCTAACTTTTTCATCTTTGGTGAAAGTGTTCTAGAAAAGAGATAAAATTATAATTTTCAATGCTTTAAAGTAATTTCGATTCTAAATTTTCAAAATAAATAAATTTACCTGTATTAAGAACAGCACTATAAAAAAACTTCGTAAAATGTTCATGTTGAATGTTGTTTGTTCAAAGATCTCTCAAGAACTACTCAATAATGTTGGCTGGGACCGAAATAATTCATATATTGCTTTTATTGTTCACGTTAAGTCTTTTATTAAAAGGTTATCAAGATTTTTAAAACAGAAATGAATACAATATCCTTCATTTATAAACAGTGCATTAGATTAATGCAACAAAAGCAATGACTTGATTTTTAATACTAGATAATATAATAGCTCACTGAAGCAAAGAGCAAAATTAATTGTATAATTATAATCAGGAATAAGAATAATATTTCTAAACAAAAATATTATAAAGAAAATTAAAACATGATTAGCAAAGTTATAAAATTCCAAGCAATACACTGCCTTTCCATTTATTTGATGTAACGGCCTTATCATGATTTACCAATTAACTAAGATAACAAGGTGCAGTTTTAATTAAGAGTTATTCTAATTCAATGGACAAATATATTGGATAAAAGCTATAAATTAATATACATTATATATTATTTTAAAGGGTATTGTGTTTTCCCTAATATAATATAGAACAAATTTCTTATTTAACTATTAAGAGATAAAATTTTATCAGAGAAATTATATACAATATCTTTTGTAATATTTATTATATAAGTACACCAAGTATATATTTTTATAAAAATTGTTAATTCAAAAATTTGTATACATCACACAAATAATCAATTAAAGTGAATTTAAAATATGAATTTAAAAAATTTATTTCTTAATCTAAATCAGCCAGATCTGCAAACTCACCAAAAGCTTCAAATTTCTTATCAAAATCGTTTAAAACTTTGAATTTTCCATACCAATCCAACAGGGGTTTACTCAACTCCTTTTTAGTCTTTTCAAATAAACTCTTAAACTCATTAACAAATTTATCAAAATCCTTTTGAAATTCTATTTCCATTTCCTTAACTTTATATTTGTTTAATACTTGCACAATGAAAAGAGTTTCGGGTGTTTCCTTTTCCTTAGGAAGTTCAAAATAATGATCAGTACTATTGGAAAAAATTTCCATAATTTCAAGAATTTTTTCCAACTCTTTGTTTTCATCATAACTTTCCACAAACTTGGTTATATTCTTTTTGAACTCTAAAACTTCAGGCTTATCATTAACCAACAAATCATGATCCTTTAACATCTGTTGACTAATTTTAACAGATTGATCAACGTACTTATCTCCTAAAATCAGAAAATTTGTAGCGACATATATCATAAGACCTTGTTTGGCGGTGAAATCTTTTTCTTCAGAAGAATCAACGGATTTAGAAGTATTGTCTAGAGGTTTGGCAAAAGTGACCTAAAAGAGAAAGAGAATGAATGAAGTCTTAAAATATGTTTTTCTTAAACTTACCTGTATCAAAAACAATGTCATGAATATGGTAAATATTTTAAAAGCCAACATTTTTCTGTGTTATTTCATCAATGTTTTTAGTAGTACTAAGTCATAAAGTGGACTCTACGTTATTTAAACCCAAACTAATTTTTAATTATCTATGTATATAATTAATTATTGAAAGGTTATCAATTTTAATAAAAAATAATTATTAAATTGCTGCAAACAATACAAAAATTATCACTAAGAGATTATAAGTAACAGAAAAATCAAACTGTTTAATTAAAATTTACCCTAAATTATAATACTAATATAATTTAAACAACATTAAATTCAATTAATCCTTTGAAATCAATAACTTTTTTAAATAATGCTGAAACATTTTTGAAGAATTCAATGATACACATATTTTTATTTTAATTTTTTTTTATTATAATTTTATAATTTACATAAACAATACATTTTTATAATATTAAACATATTCTGAATTATTTAATTTTCTATTAATTATTTAAAAAACTTTATTTTATAAAAATAATCTTCTATTCAATCGTTTTGTTTCTTAATATTTATTAACATTTGTTTTTATATTTATTCTCTGTTTACATTTTCTCTGTTTATAAACACATTTCGCTTTATTTACTTTTTTGAGGGCTGCCACATGTTTAAAAAAATCGCTTAAATTAACTTTTATGTATTTAAGAGGAAACTAATTATTCTTTAATTAATTGTTACACAATTTACTAATTGATTTCTACAATATTTGAAAGATATTATACAAAATAGTTTATTTTTAATTTTATTAAAAAGTTTATCACATTTTGTATTGCGAATTATTCTTATAATTTTTTTTTTAATATTTATTTTGTTTATTAAAATTTATCTAAAAACTCATTTATAGCATCTATTTTTTCCTCATTGGTTTTCAAAGCTGTAAACTTTTCAAACCATTCCACTAAAGCTTTTTCCAAATCTTCTTTAACTTTTTCAAACATTTCCGTGAAATGTTCCAAAAATGCACCATATTCCTTAACCATATCATTTTCCATATCCTTAAAATTATATTTATTTATTAATTCCAAAATAAATCTTGAAGCCGGTGTTACTTTTTCTTTAGAAATTTCTAAATAATAATAAACACTATTACTAAAATTGTCTACAACATCCACAAATTTATCCACATCTTTAAGGTTTTCATAATTTTCCACAAACTTAGTTATATTATTTTTAAACTCCATAACTTCAGGATTTTGATGGGTTAATAATTTTTCGTCCTTTAGCAACTGTTGAGCAAATTTAATACAATCTCGAGCATAACTAGTAGCTAAAAGTAAAATGCTAGCAGAGGCATATGTTTTTAAAGCTTGTTGTGGTGTTAAATGTTTTTCTTCACTAGAATCAAAAGAATTTGATGAGTTATCGTCTAAGGGTTTAGAAAGGGTTAACTGTTTTAAGAGAAATAAATGTAAAGTTAAGGTAATAATTGTTTAACATGTAATTTAAAAAATATTTAAATTGTGTTTACCTGTATTAAAACCAAAACTATTACTATATTTAAAAAATTAATAACCGCCATAGTCATATGTTTCGTTTAGAAAATTTTAAAGAACTAATGTTTATAGTGTGGACATTATTTTATTTATAATTAAATATTTTGGGTTTTTGCTCTTAATATTTATAATTTGTGAAAGGTTATCAATTTGGAACACAGACCTAAATATATTAATAGTTTGGTTTTAGAGATAAAAGTTTTTTTTTTTAATATAGACATAATCATGAAGCTTAACTATAGCTAAGAATATAAAAATTTAAAAAACATACATTAATAACTATTAAATTTAATTTTATTATTCGTTATTATCATTAATAACCAGGGAAACTGCAATATGCTCTTAAAAAATCTGTTTTATGACTTTCTTGTTGCTAGATAGTCGAAAAGTCGATAATAGTCGGAAAAAATCACTAATTCCGAAAAAGTCGAAATTTGTAGGAAGAAGCAACTTAAAGCAAAACAATAAACTCTGTAAAAGCATTGAGTTTTTCCTCGAAATCGGTTATAGTTAAAAACTTTTCATACCAATCCAACAAAGGTTTATCTAAGTCCTGTTTAGCCTCTTCAAACATATTTTTGAATTTCTCTATAAATGGTTTAAAATCTTTTTTAAATTCCTCTTCCATTTCTTGAACAAGATATTTGTTCAAAATTTTAACAATGAAAATAGATTCTGGTGTTTCTTCTTCTTTGGGAAGTTCCAAATAATAATCGGTAGTATTAACAAAAATATCTATAACATCCCAAATTTTTTCCGTATCCTGATTAGCTTCAAAACCTTGCACAAACATGGTTAGATTTTTTTTAAACTCTACAACTTCTGGTTTTTCGTTAGTCAATAAATCCTGATCCTTTAGAATTTTACGACTTAGTTCGACTGATTTTTCGGCATATTTTGATCCAAGAACCAGAAAATTAGTAACAGTAAAAATAGCTATCGTTTGTTTCGGAGTTCGATCTCTTTCTTCAGAAGATTCAATCGAATTAGAAGTATTGTCGATGGATTTGGCTAAAGTGGTCTATCAAAGAAGTTAATATTAATTAAATTTTGACTTTTAAGTATTATTTTTTATTTTAACTCACTTGTATTAAAAACAAAACCATTAATATGGTAAATATTTTAAGAAACGCCATTATTTTGTTGTATACCCAACGTTAGCAAAAGAACTAATGATTAGTGTTCAAATCGTATTATTTGTACTCAAATATTTTTGTCTAGATTTAGCTATGCCTAAAAGGTTATCAATACATTTTTTATAAATGATATTAAAATTGAAAAAAAATATTTATTATTTTACCTACCGCCGAGTACTATTTTTGGTTTATTAGCCTATCCTATGGTATAGTCTAGTAAATATGTATTAAACAGAAAATCTTTGTAATTTTTTACATTTCTTTATTAGATGTATTAACTTAAACCATATCCATAAACACTCCAAAGTCATCAAATTTTTCCTGAAAATCGGTTAAAGTTAAAAACTTATCATACCAATCCCACAAGGGCTTATCCAAATCTTTTTTAACCTTTTCAAATTTGCTCTTAAATGTCTCCACAAATAAATCAAAATCTTTTTTAAAATCATCTTCTATTTGGTGAACATTATATTTGTTCAAAATCGTAACAATGAAAATGGATTCTGGAGTTTCTTTTTCTTTAATAAGTTCCAAATAATGATAAGTAACATTAATAAAAAAGTCTATAGCTTCCCATTTCGAAATATTATTGTCATCAAAACTTTTCACGCACTTGATTATATTGTTTTTAAAATCTACAACTTCTGATTTTTCGTTGGCTAATAAATCCTGGTCTTTTAACATATTATGACTGAATTCTAGGGATTTTCCGGCATATTTTGATCTTAAAAATATGAAATTATCAATGACATGGATGGTTATTGTTTGTTTGGGCGTGAGAAAACTTTCATCGGAAGATTCATTGGAGTTAGAAGTATTGTCGATGGATTTGGCAAGAGATTTCTGTCGAAATAATAAATATTGATTTAATTTCAGATTTTTAACTTTTTTTATTTATTATATTTGGATTTACTTCAATTAAAAACAATACCATAAATATGATAAATATTTTAAAGCAAGCCATTGTAATGTTACTTACTCAACGATTTCAAAAGGACTAAAGATTCAACTTAAACTTAATAATGTTTTACTTTTGAAATTACCTTTTTTATACTCAAATAATTGTTTTCTTTTTTCATTAAAATTCTTAAAAGATTATCAAAATTAAATTAAAAAAATAACTTAATTTTTTTAATTATAAACAAAATTTTAAAATCATCATTAACCCATATTATTTGCAGGTAATAATGAATGACATAATTATTTTATTAAATTTAAAGCAAAGAAATATTTTTAAATATTTAAAAAATGCTCATTAATTTGTGATGATAAAATAAATTTTAAAAATATTTTTATTATTCAATTTACTATTCCAAATAAAGCATTACAAATTTCCCAAAAGCCTCTGTTCTCAGATTCATATCCGTTATTCTCTTAAACTCCTCAAACCAATCCAACATTTTCTTTTCCAAAAATATTTTAACTTTTTCAAATTCTTTACAAAATTCTTTAACGAATTCATTATGTTTTTTAATAAAATCTTTATCCAATTCTTCAGAACCATATTTTCTCAACAGATTTACAATTATTGTAGTTTCTGTATTCATTTCATCTTTAGGCATTTCATAATAATCTGATGTAAAGTTAGAATATAATTCTACCAAGAGCAAAGAATCTTCAAATTCCTCAATTTTATGATATTTATTTAAAAAATCCGTTAAATTCTTTTTGAATTCTTGTAAAACAATATTATCGGTTGCTGTGTTAAGAGTATTATCTTTCAATAAGTTTGTACTAATATTTGCTGCTCGATTAATATAAAAAGATGTTAAATTATTAAATCCTTCAATGGCAAACATAAATAAATGTTGTTTAGGTGTCAGAGGTGGATGTTCTTCATTTGCAGATGTATCATCTTGGTATGAATGTTGGCCACTATCAGGCAATGGTATAGATAAAGTACACTTTTATAAATAAAAGTTTAATTTATTTAAAATGAAATTATTTCTTATTAATGTATACTTACTGTTATGGTAGAAATAATAATTATGACATTTAATAATTGAGATGTTCCCATTTTTTTGATGATGTCTACCTTGTGAATGCTAAATTACTAATAAAATTAATTATATATTTTGATGAATTAATTAGAAGGTTATCAGTATATATTTTGTTGTCATTTTCTTAAGAGAAATATCAAGTGATAATAAAATATTTAAAATATAAAAAATTATTTGTTGTTATTATTAGTAGTATCTGATAAGAGCTCGTAAAAAGTTTTCATTAAGAAGCCGTTTTAAAAAATAAATAATAAATGCTTTTTTAAAAATCTGCTGTATATTTTATAAATAAAAAAGTTTAGAATAAAACGAAAACATTTACATAAACAGTTCAGAAAGTTTACAAAAATGTAAAGACTTTAATTAAACCACCTTAAGAACTTAATATTGAATTTGTCATTATCTATTTATTAAAATATATTAATACTGTAAAATATCTTTTAATCGTGGCATGATGCCATCCAATAGACGATATTGGAATCTCCGTTGACAAAAAACTGAGGTCAAGAAAGCATCATGATGCAATTATAACGGGTGACAGTACGAAAACAGCTGATAATTTTTGCCTTCGCCTATTTTTTCCAGATTACTTTTGTGAATAATTTGTGCATTGTAATTGTGTGGTAAAAAATTAAAATTTTAACATTTGTGTGATAAAAATAATTTTTTGTTTTGAAAAATAATAATAATTAAAATAAATTTGCGTTTAAAATAAAAATATTCAATACTTTTTTAATAAATATTGTTCTATATCTTACCTTGTGCTCTTTTATTTTGTTTGTTAACTTTCTATTGTTTGTTGTTAACTTTTCCGTTTGTTTGTTGTTTTGTTGAATGTTTTTGATGTTGTACTGGAAAACCAAAAACAAATTGCTTGGTTGTTTCTGTCACTTGATGGAAAGTTTACTAGTAAGAACAGCTGTTTTCAATATGTTCGTTGACACACCTCGCGGGACTATCAAATTGTTTTTGTATTCCCATGCAAAATATTTTTCGAGAGCATTTTACTCTTCCTCTCCTTCATTCCTTCATTTTCTGATCATAGCATTTTGGCATTATGAAAAAAGAATTTTAACGTGTAGACTAGGGCTTATGACACAACACTTCAAATACAACCCTAATTGCATACTACTCAACGCTAGATGTCGCCCTTATCATTAATGTCTATTACATGTCATTTTTGACAGTTGTCATTTCTTGGCCCATTTCCGTTTCTTTCTAGTGACAACAACGCAAGATGAAGTACGTATTTTTTATAGTAAATTTCTTAAAAACCCAGCAAAAATTATTAAAAACATCTTCAAGTGCTAATGAAAAATAATAGTGAAAAGATTGTTTATAATAATAAACAAAAACAATTAAAATGAAATTTCTTTCATGATAATAAAATTAATGGCAATAAAAAATTGTTTTTATTTTGCAGAATCGGTTTGTGTTCATTCAGTGGGTACAAAATTTACCCCGGTCATGGCAAGACCATGGTCAAAGTTGATGGCAAGGTAATATTTTCTTAAAATAAATTTAACAAAACAATTACAAAACTAACACTTAATTGTTTTCTTGTTTTAGACCTTCACTTTCTTGGACAAAAAATGTGAACGCTCCTACTTAATGAAGCGTAATCCTCGTAAGGTTACCTGGACTGTCTTGTACCGTCGCAAGCACCGTAAGGGTATCGAGGAAGAAGCCACCAAGAAGCGTACCCGCAGAACACAAAAGTTCCAACGCGCTATTGTTGGTGCTTCCTTGGCCGAAATTATGGCTAAGCGTAACATGAAACCTGAAGTTCGTCGTGCCCAACGTGAACAAGCCATCAAGCAAGCCAAGGAACAAAAACGTGCCGCCAAGGCTGCCAAGAAGGCTACTCAACCCGCCCAACCTAAAGCCAAGGCTGCCCCCAAACAAAAAGCCGCCAAGGTACAACAAAAGGCTGCTCCCCGTGTTGGTGGCAAGCGGTAAACAGCTGTTTTAAACGTTTGTTAGTCATAGGTGGCTTTTAACCCAACCCCTCTTTGTGGGAGGGTGGGCAAGTGAAGTGTTTTTTAAATTAAGTGTGTTTTTTATAACATCCCATACAAAAAACAACCAACTAAAAAATATATATAATTGACGTGAAGTGAAAGAAAAAAAATAAAAAAATCCTTTACGGGTGTTATATTCGTATGGAGTAACCAAAGCAAGTGTTTTGATTTTATATTAGATGATGCTGTGGTACATTGAAAGTATTGTTTAAGTTGGTATAAGAAGTGGTTTGAAAAATTTAGAAGAAAGTTTTAGTGAATTGTTAGAAATTGAAAATGTAAAAGTGTATGAAATTAAAATATAAAAGGATTAAAGTTTTGCTGTAATCAAAATCACAACATTCGGAATTCTATCCTACAAGCAGGAGAAACGATTTAAGTTGTTTCAAAATCACAGGAAGTTAAGAATTCTAATACACAAGATATAAGATTCAAATGAAATTTCAGATCAATCCCTTTTACAGAGTTATAGATCGGTGTTTGTTATACTTTAGATGAGAAATTTATAATTTTGCAAATACAGTAAACTAGCGGAAACATGAACTAATCTTTATCAAGGTTGCTCACGATTTCCAGATTGATTGTTAAGGTTTTCGATTGGAAATTTAAATCTTTTTTGTTCAACAAAAAAGAAAACACGTATATGCATCTAGGATTAGAAACAAAAACATTTTTTTTTAATCGGGGATTTCTCAGTTTAAAAACAAAAATGTTGACGATTTTGAGCATTCATGTTTTAGAATAGTGTGTAAAAAAATTGTTCACATTTCAGAGACGTTCGCAAGTGCACTGTAATTTCCAATTTTAAACTAAGAATAAAATTTGAAATGACTATAATAAAAGTTCTTTCAGAATATGATAGTGTTTTCTTTTCTGAAGAAAGATGTTACCTTGTTACTGTGTAACATTTTTGATAAAACTTGCGAAAATTGTTAAAATCTTGGATTGTTGGTGCAATTTAACATTTTTAGAGAAATGTTTAATTTATTGTGAAATTTTGCATTTTCTGTGAAATTTTAAATTTTTGGCTAAATTTTTGCTTTTTGGAGAAATATTTAATTTTTGGTAATATTTCGCATTTTCGATAAAAATTTGGATTTTTGGTGAAATTTAGTATTTTCTCTAAAATTTCGGGTTTTTGGTGAAATTTCCATAATTTAGTAAAAAATAGATCTCTTTTCGCTAAATATTTGGGGACATATTTGGTAGAATTTTGTATTATTGGTGAAATTTTAGATTTTTGGCTAAATTTTATATTTTTGGTGAACATAAATTCTTATCGCTGAATATTTCAGTTTGCTCTTAATATATTTTTAAATATACTGCTATTCAGTTATTAAATAATTCAGCAGTTAAATTTGTCCATATAATACAAAACCAAAAACTTTTTTATAAATTAATATATAGTTTCAAAATTCTGCGATTCAAAGGATAAAAATCAATTCAGCTTTTTTAATAGTGAAAACTAGTATATAATATTTACTTACATTATTTTAAACACCATTATTTATAAAAGTTGATACTAATTTGATGGAAAATATTTTCAAATTATTATTATTATTTTTTTAATATAATTTTATTTTAAAAATTGTAATACATTCTATTACGAATAGGAATGTTTTAAAAAATAGAATACTTTTATTTTTGTTATTAAAAAAAAAATCATATTTTGACAATTCTTAGACCGGAGCTGGTTGGGGAGATTCAGTATTAACGTAAAAAAACAAACATTAATTCATACAAATATACATTTCAAAAATATATAGAGCTAATAAAATCTTAAAAAATTTTACATATAAAAAATAGAGAGTCACAGTTATTGTTGCAATAATTCATTTAAAATACAACTAAAGAGTTCTCATATAGGTGGGCGAGCCGGGGGAATTAAATGCTTGTGGAGATTTCTATAACAATCACAACTCTTCTCGCTGTTCATTTTTAGCAGCTTCATTCATTTTCTTCAAATAGGCTAAGAAATCCTCGCGCTTGCGTCCACCATTATAATCCAATTTAGTTTTGAGATAAGAAAAATACTTAATGGTGGGATAACCACGTACTTCATGCTGAGAGCAGACATTAGATTCGCGGGTACAATCAACAGCGGCTAAGACCATGCGAGGATCATCTTTTAAAGCCTTGGCGGCGGCATTGAACTCAGGTTTGGTGCTCTTACAATGACCACACCCTTTTAAATATTTAAAAAAATAAGTTTATAAGTTTAAGAAGATTTTTTTAATTCTACTTACAAGGAGCATAAAACATAACTAAAGCATGTTTTTTCCTTTTCAAAGTGCTGGCAAAGTTTTGATCATTGAGAAATAAAACCTCTGTATCTTCTTCCTCTTCCCAAGATTTTTCTGGTGGTGGTGGCGGCGGTGGTTCTTTGGGATCTTTCATAAATTCTATAATTTTGGCGGCATCTCTTACATTAACATCGAATTTAAATTGTCCATTGACAAAATATTTAATGGTGGGATATCCCGTTACTTTAAATTGCTCTGCAATAGAACTTTCCTTGGTGGCATCTAAAGCTGCTAAAACACCGGGTATATGTTTTTGTTTCATTTCCACAGCAGCTTTTTCATATTCAGGTTTCATGCGTTTACAGTGGCCACACCAGGGTGCATAGAACATTACCAAGACGGATTTTTCATCCTTTAAAGCTGGTTCGAAACTTTGTTTGGTCAAGTGTACAATTTCCGAATTTGTATCGGCCGACCAATCAGTTTCTTTTGCTTTCTTCAAGGGTAAAGCAGAGGGATCTTTCATAAAGGCTACAATGCCATCCTTATTGTTGTCACCCTCATAAATTTGCTTCATTTTGCCATTTTCGAAATAGATTATGGTTGGAAAACCTTTTTAAAGAATAAATCATTAAACAATTTCGAAAAAATAAAGATTTTGCTTATTTCTTACCCGTTATATTGTATGTCCTTCTGGCCAGGGCATTGGCCTGTCTCTCCACATCCATGGCAGCCAAAATATAACCCTCCGGTTTCAATTCTGTAGCCGCTTTAGAAAAGTCTGGCTTTAAACGTTTGCAAAAACCACACCATGGCACATAGAACATTATCAACATGGGTCTTAAATCCTTTTTCAAATGTTTAGCAAAACTAACATAATCCGTAAAGTGCAATACATCTTTGCCCACCGGATCTTCTTCCCAGGGCAAATCTCCCGCCGGATCACGCATAAAATTAATCATCGATGTTGTAGACATTTGACGATCATAGTCTTTATGGAAATCTCCATCTTTATAATGTTTCAATATAACCGGACTGGGACTAACTTTTAATTTTTTGCACAACTTCTTTTTATCCGTTGAAGAACAATCCATTAAAACCATTGTGCCCGTACCCTTAACAGCTTCCGCTGTTTCTTTAAATATTCTTATCTGTTCCGCCGACTGTTTAGCATTGCTATAATACAATACCAATACATTGGTTTTGGTGCGCAACAGTTTTTTGAAATCTTTATATTCACTAATATCATCGATTATAGCATTTGTTTTGCCATTTAGCTTGCCGGAAGCCGGTTTTAAAACAAATACCATTAAAACTAGGCACTAAAAGATATTTTTATTGATTAAATTATACTTTCTTTAAAGTAAGTATACTTACTAGTGTAATTATTTGTTTTAAAAGCATTTTATTAAATATTTTCCATTAGTTTTTTCTTAAAAATAAAAAAATTAAAACATTTGTTGCAAAAAACAGAACTCTGAAAATTCCTATACAGTGTTTTTATATTTTCTCTTTTTTGATGACGTTTCTGCTCTGAGATTTGTGTGGGTGTTTGCAAAGAGCTGCCGTATACGGAAAGTAGCAAGAAATCAGTGCAGCCAGACTGTTATCTTAAATATTGAGATTAGTAAATCATTTTTTTTTATGTTGTTTGTACAGTAATTATTTTAATTTTATTAAAATAAAAAGTTGCTAAAATAATAAAATAAGAATTGATATATTAAACTAATAAATGATAATTTTAAGCTTTGTTTACTTTGGGAAAAATACTTTTTTAAATTGTTTACAAAGTTGAAAAGTTAGTTTGAAGAAAAATATTATTTTTATTGATCATATAAAATGATATTTAATTCAGAGTTTAATTTATAATTATGAAACATAAATAATATTTTGTTTCTTATAACATTTTTGTGAAGTTAATAATTTTTGATGTTAAAAGTTTCCATGTGAATTCCGACATTTTTTAATTATAATTATGTTGTTTCTTAATCGATTTTGCAAAATATTGTTATTTTCAGTAGAAATTATTGAATTTTTTGAAAAGTTCGTTTGAAGAAAATTATTTTTTCATTGATATTTTTTATTCAAGATTTGATTTTGTTTCAATGATACACTGCTCATATCTACATTTTTTTATAATTTTGGTAACATATTATTTTTAGCTCAACGATACAATTATCATTACTATTACTATTATTATTATTATTATTATTATTATTATTATTATTATTATTATTTTTATTATTTTTGAAAAAAAAATATTTTAATTTCTACGCAGTTTGATTTTAATAGCTATATTTTTCACAAATCTCACAGGTTTCTTAAAAAGATATATTCTTTAAAAACTTTTAATTTTTGTATTATTATCTGGTGTTTTTATCTCAAAAATATTTGTAATAATTTACACACGTAAGTTATCGGTTATGATATATTATTATATTATATTTAGTATTTTTAGTACATAGTTTTTTTTTAATTAGAAGTTGTTTGCGTGTGAAATTTTTAATTCAATCAAAGATTTGTGAAAATATTTTGGAGAATGGAAAATAGGCCAAAAGAAAAACCATGATAAAATTATATGTGAACAGAGATGTTTAAACTTATTGTAAGAAACTAATGCATGTGATCATAATATTAAATTATCTCGATGTTCATTTATTTTGGATAATTTGTTCAATAAAGACTTCTGCACACAATTCAGTATATAATACTGTATTTCGCACAATTTATAGGTCGCTGTTATTATTTAAATGCGTTATGTCAAGCTCGCGTTAACTAAAAACGCGTATTTTAAAAAATGGTCACTGTTATTGAACCGTGTTATACAAAAATTGTGTAAATGAAATATCATATAAATTTGTAAATATATTGTAAAGAAAAGTACAAATATTTAACTTTTTTTTTTTTTATATACAACTCTGTTTTGTCCATTTGGGTGGCATCTCCATTAACAAAATATGAAGAAAAAATAATACAAATATTTTAAAATAAATTTATAGCCTTATAAAATTTTACTTTATATGGTGGTGGGCAGTAAAGTAGGCGGATTATTTTTGTTTTAAAGTATATATTGGTTCTTAAAATAACATTTGATTAAGAGTTTATATCGATCCTTGATCGATCTACCATTGTTTTTTTTTTGGGCTTGCTGTTCATTGAAACTATACTAAAAAATTTGATATATCAGATATTGTTACAATTTATCAATCATCTTTATTCTTAGTAGTGCGTAAACAATTGAATGCCAAGGTATTGTCAATATTATATATTTAATTTGTAATTTATAACTTCAAACGAAGTAAATTTCTTATTTATTAGCTGTAATTATCTATAAAGAGCAATCGAACATTATCATGAGTTATATAATCTAATTTTTATTGCATTATCTAATTCATTAAAACATTTTAAATTCAAATTTAAAAAATTTAACGTAGTGGCATCCCTTCAGAGCAACCCTGTTATCATTGCTACTACAAACAAAAGTACGCTACAATACAACTCTGTCAAGCAACGGCGTTGATTTTCTATTTGAAAACAACTGAAATTTCATACAACACAACTACAAGCGCATTTTTTTGTTAATTATAAGAAAAATAAAACAAAGCAAGAAAAAATAACGCAATAAGAGAGAAAGGTGCAAAAATTAATAAATAATTGTGTGAAAAAACTTAAAGAAAAACAAAATTATAGTAAAACAGTTAGTTTTCCAAAGAAATTGTAATAAAATTAAAATTGCCACACAACTGCAAACAAAACTAAAGGTTAGTAAACAAAGTGAATAAAGAAACTACAGCAACAAACATGATGAAATGTTAAAAAAAAGAAAAATGACGCGGGTAGAAGAGGGAATTTCAAAGATGAATATTAAAGTGGAAGTGAAATAAATAAAAATGATAGTGAATAAGTTGGTTTAATTAAGAATTCTTTGATTTTTGTAGGAGAATATGACACCAGCGCATACAGATTCTCCTTTAAGACGCTCAGAGGTGGGTATATTTCGAGAGGGACAACAAAATGTCACCATTAATGATGATGAGGAAGAGCGACGGCAGGCCAGACGTAGAACTTTGCTGGCTGGCCAGAGTACAGGTGAATCGTCAACGTTTGAAGAGAATGAAACCTTGAAGAAATGTCTGGAAATCTATAATGGCAATAAATTGAGCAAAGAAAATGCCTGGTCTTTATCACTAATAGATACACTGTCCACATTGTTGGAAAGGCATCATAAATCATTGAATAATTTTAAGGTGAGTTGTTATTATGAGCACAAATAAAATAAATTTTATATTAATTTGTCTTGTTTTTGGAATGTTTTAGGTGGCTGGTTCCTCTTTAGAGGCTTCTTCGAAGGTTTATAGTTTAAGAGTAGATTCTATACATTCAGATGTCTTGCGTATGTCTGCTGGTCTTAATGCTCAAAAATTTAAAGAGAAACGACTCGATGAGGATGATGACGACGAAGTCGAAAATGAAGTGGCTACAGGAGGTGATGGCAGTAATGATCCCAATGCTAGTGCTGCCGGTTTAGATGGCAATGAAAAACAAGCTGGCAAACCCAAAGCCAAAAAGCAACGTAAAAATCTTTCGACGGTCACCAAAAACAAAGACACCTTAAATGCCCGTTTGGATACAGTACCGCTACAAGATCCGGTTTTTGGAAAATTAAACTCCATAGTGGGCTCTATTAATTCTTCAAATCGTTTAATGAACAATATATTGCTCACCACCGATTCGGAGTTACGTTTACGTACAACTTTCCTTATTTGGGATGCTAAACCATTGCCCAATTGTGATTATACAGAAGAGATTGATTTGCATACAGAAAATGAAGCGGAATTGGCACCTTGTGATCGTCTGTTTAAAATGAAACGTCCGGAAGATATAAAATTACGTCCTCTGCATGGTGGTTATGTTATATCTGATACACCGGAGGAGAAAGATGATGATGAAGATAAACGCTCAAGATTAAATAGTATAAATTCAGATTGTGATGATGGTCCGCCTGGTTGTGATGATATGGGAGGCGGTGGGGATATGTGTGATTTGGCACCATTTGCCAATGCGAACGAGGTGGGTATGGCGTTCGATATAAATGCCGAATGTGAACCAATGCCGATGTTGAGTGAACAAGTGCCAATAATGGATGTCAACTATGAGGAGCTTGATGATTTGACAACAGGTAAATATACACCATTTTTTAATAGAAACAGAAAAAAAAAAATATTTAAAAAATTTACACAATATATATCTTAAAAAAAATATATATAAAAATTTAAAATTTAAAAATTTTATAAAAATCTTCAAATTTTATAAAAATTTTAAATAAAATCGTAAATGTGTAAAATTTAATATTTTATTTAAATTTAAAAAAAAAAAAAAAAAATTATGAAGATCCTATCCTTGGTTATATTCATTGTAATTTTTATTTATCTCTTTCTTTCTAGAGGAACGTACCGCCATTAACAACTGCCGCGGCCTGCGCAAAGCACCCATTCTCATTGAGGACTTGCGTCCCGTTGATGCTACTTCCAAACTTGAGTATTCATATCGACCTCTGGACAAAATCTCACAGTTTTGGGCTGGTCCCTCTCATTGGAAATTCAAACGTGCCCGTACCGTACGTTCCAGCTTACAAGTCCAACAGACAGAAGCTGGCACTGGCCGCCCTCTAAATCAAAGAACGAAAAGGGCTAAAAAAGCACTGGACAAAAACAAATCGAAACAATTAAAATTTGGCGAATTTCACGACGAACTTTTCATCAAATACGATGACAAGTATAAGAGCCGTAAAGCGAACATACAAAAGAAATGGGATCAACGTAAACTTAAGCTGCCGGTTGATTTACAATTAGATACAGACAGATTTTTCTATTATACACTCGCTCCGGGTTTGCCTGTACACATAAAGGGTCTAGAACATACTAGCGCCACTTTATGTGATGGCGCGCAAGAGACTTTAGAAAACAACATGGATATGATGGCAGATGATCACCATGATTTTGGTGGTGATGATGATGGCATTCATCATGATGACAATATGCCTTTGAGCGAAGCAAATCATACGCGTAATATGACAATTGTACCGGGCATGGAGGTAGACGGGGAGAATGCTAATAATTTTGCTCCTAACGAGGGCAATGGCAATGATACTATTCTAGAAATAGCCACAGATTATGAGGGTGCCCCCAGTCAGGTGACCAAAATAGTGGTTCCTTTTGCTAAGCGCGCCAAAGTAATTGATATGAAAAATCTTAAACGTAGTTGTACAGTATTGCTTACCAAACAACTCAAACGGCCGATTGTTGATCAGGAATTGCCTAAACATCCTATAGCCAAGGAGGAAGAATATCAAGATGGTGTTGCCAGTTTTCATGAAGTCTATGAACACCTGCCTGAGTTGCTGACGCAAAACATGACGGAGGCTTTGTCCACCTCAATAGCATTCTATTCTGTGTTACATTTAGCCAATGAACATAATCTGCGTTTAATACCCCAAGAAGATCTGAAAGATTTCAAAATACGCAAAGTAGCGGGATAGTTTAGTTTATTTTATAACTTAGTTTTTTTCTGACTTAAATTTTAATATCATTTATACATTTTTTACCATTAACCATCTCCACTTTAATATAATTTGTTTTGAATTTTTAAAAAATGCAAATATACATATATACATAAATAACTAAAAAGAAAAAAGAAATTGATTTTATGTGAAATTAATAAGTAGTTATTTTATTAAATTTGTTTAAGCTCGTAAGTTAATTATGATTAAAGCTAATAAACAAACTTAGTTTAAATTAAGGCACAATTTTGACAAAAACTTCACAAAATTAATAATGAAATAAAAAAGTATTTTTTAACGTGAAAACTTAAATAATTTTATTGTAATTTTTTCTTAAATAAATGATTTTTGTTAAATAAAAAACAAGTTTTTAAAAAACAGGGGTAATATATCGTATGTTTTTTATAAATAAATAAAAACCACAATTGGCCATTAAAAAATAAAATAAAGTGCTTGTTTTAATATTAATTAAAAATATAAATAATATTTGTTTCGTTTTGTAATAGATTAATCTGTGTATATTTGGCTTTAATTTTTTTATTTTCATATTCTGTATTTTTTTAATATTTAAAAGTGAAGGGTCAAATAATTTTATTATTAAAAATTTTGAATATTTTTAAATAACATTTTTTATTACTTCTGAGTAATTATAAATAAAAACTTGTTAATTACAAATAATCATATGTAAATTAATAAATATAACATGTTTTTAATATATATGTATAATAAAATTAAAATTTTTAATTAATAAAGATAATTACAAATCAGTATAAATTATGGAGTTTTTAAACCTTTATAATAAAAATTAAAAAAAAAAAAACAATTTCTTTTATTTAATTTAAAAATTTTTAAATCTTGTAAGCATTAAGAGAAATATATTAAATACTAATCTTTTGTAAACTAAAAACAGTTTCCCTTTAAATACTAGCTAATAGTGGTCTTATTCTCTATTGTACTTAATTTTACTGTAAAAATATAATTTTCATATAGTACATACATGACATTAAACCTCGCCCCACTATTTTGAACGATAAATACGTTCTGCAAACGAAAATTAGAAATTTATTCGATACTTTTCATTTAAATTGTCAAAACGAATTCTTTCTTCGGTCTTTATAATAAAAATATTTACTATTTAATTTTATAAGAAAATAATTTCAATATTTTATCATATATTTTTAAAATCGTATCAAAAATTTCTTAATATTTTAATTGAACATTAATTTAAGTAACTAAAAGCAATTAAATGTCAATAAAAAATTTAATTAAAACAAACAAATCATTTTCACATTTATCTAAAATTTCTACATTTATTTTAAATGTATTAAAATGCCATATGTTTACTATTGGCATCTCTATTTTGTCTATATTATAGACAAATACTACCTTCCTATACAACCATGCATGGTGATGGAGGTAAACAAAACAAAATAAAGGAAAGCGTTAAAAATTTAATAAGATTTAATAAATTTTTTCTTCCATTTTTAAAAATTTCAATAGAAAAATGTTTATAAGAAATAAATATTTAGTTTTTAGACTAGTTAAATATGCAAATAATTGATCGATTAAATATGTTTATAAAATTATATGCAGTACTTTAGTGGTGCAAGTATTAAGATCCAGCTGTTACTGGAAATTAAATATCCCCAAAATTTAAAATTTAATAAATTTAAAAACTAAAGATAAAAACATTTATTATCATAATTTTTTACTAAAATATTTTTTCTAAATGCTAAACACATTGTTTTATTATTCTTAAAACATTTGAAATTAATTATATTTTTTGTAACACTGTTGACTGTTTGAAAAACTACCCCCAGCAATAGTGTGAAAGTACAGTTGCATAACAAACAGCTGCTGATAAAGTTTTTCAAGGACGCTGCTGATAATGTTTTTCAAGGACGTTAAGATTTATTTTTAATTTATTTTTTATAATGTAGAATAATTTCTAATTTAGCCTATTATTTTTGATCTTTTAGGCATCTCTTAAAAGAGGTGAAAAATAATATTGACAAACTAAAAAATATCTGATTTGCCATACGTCTTCATAAAACGATCGTGCAACAATAATGACATGTACGAAAGTATCAATTAGTCTTATTGTTATTGAAGTATTCTTCAGTCCAAAAAATATCGGTTATTCAGAGGGTGGTGACTTAGTATTGTGTGGTATTTGATGGCGATGCATTTAAAAATTACACTCATTTGACTGAATGACTCCTTAGCGAAAATGGGGACCACGCTGGATGATGGTAACGTAGATCATCTTTGTACAGTCCCTCTAGAGCTCTGTAAGCTTTATGTAAAGTAAGTGGCTCAGGGCTTAGGTGACTTAATCACAAAAAAACTCCTGCTCAATGAAGCTACGGCTTTATAGCCCAAATTAGAACATAAGAGGACCTTGTTCTTATTGGGTCTTAGTATAGAACGGTTTAGGCATATAACTAAGCTGCTGACTAAACATTCGTTGTAACAACTATTTAATTACTGTAGGAGTTGTAATGATATATACGATGAAGATTCGATAATTAAACCGATGTGGTTGCTCTTCTCTGATCTATGTATGCTAGATTTCTTTATCAGTAAATCGAACTTGGTAAACCATGTACTATAGTCTAGTCTATAGTCTGGCCTATAGTCTATGCTAGTCTTTAACCTGGATTTAGTCTTCTCTAAAGTCTTTATAGTTTATATTTTCGACTGTTGTCTAGTTTTATTTTGAACTCTATTCTGGACAATAGTCTAGTCTCTTGTATATGCACCCATTTTTAAGTTAGTTAATTTGTTTTTGTATTTTCACTTCTTTTTAAATTGACTTTCAATTATTTTTTATTCTATAAATTTTAAATTAATTTTTTTTGCTACTTACTTTGCAACATCAAAAAGTTTGGAAATCGAAAAAAAAACAAAATCCATTTAAAAATTATTGAGTGAAAATTCATGTAATAAACTTTATGCCATTTGCATAACATTACGCTACAAACATACAATTTAAGTAAAATCTGTTTTTTTTTTTTCAGTTGTCACTGATATAGCGGAATTTAACACACAAACAAACACATATGGTTTTTGAAAGACTTTATTTGCGATTGTATATATATACTATATAAAAAACATATGTAAATACTTTACTGGTGGTATGTGGTAACAGTAAAAGAAAAACATAACATTTATGACAAAATAAACAAACAATTCAGGTTAAATATGCTACATTAAAACCGAGTTCTAACCATCATACAACTTAAAATTTATTGCAATAGCACTAATACACACAACAGTAACAACTTTACAAACTCAAAAGAGAAAAAAATTAAATAAAATCACAACGTTTGTATATGGAGAGAAAAAAAAATAAACTTTCATGTAACAGGTAGGTAGTAAATGAAACAAGAAATTACATTAAAAAAATGTTTGCACACATACATACACAATTTGTACATAAGGTAGTAGATTTTAACGAGGCCATTATAAAGTTAATTATATGAGACAACAAAAGCTTTGTTGGGTTACATATTCTATAAAAACAACACACGTATGTACTACAGTTTTCTCTTATGGAGAATTATTCTATAACATAGTGTCACATGCATGTAATACTAACACTAATATTTTTTTGAAGAGAAGAGTAGGAAAAAAATGTAAACAAACATTAAACACATATAAACAAACAAGAGTTAATTTTTCAAGAAATAAAAACGTGTTTATGAGTTGATGTAAACACACAGAAAAAATAGTTAATATAGAGGAGTTAACAGTGGGTAATTGGATGAAATAAAAATATATCAATTATACCTAAATGCCTGGAACTATTGATTGGCAATTTGGATTGCTAAAAGAAAAGGGAATAGAGTTTTAGATTTTTTTGTCTAAATAAATTTAAACTTTGTATTCCACAGAAGCTACATACCAAAAAACTTTATTTATACAGAACTGAATAGAATATTTTCATTGCATTTTAACCTCTTATAACTACTGTGCATTAAACATTATCATCAAGTGTATAATTATTACTATGTTAGTTTAATAGTTTTTGTTTATGTTTCAAAACTAAACATACAAAAAAAAAATCCATATAAATTTAAATGTGTTTATATGCAAATTGAGATTATGCAGCCACATTTACTCAGGTGTTGTTGCATTTATTGGTTGCAATAATTGTACATTTTAATGGTTTTATCTATTAAAAAATTAAAAACTTTTTTGCAACACTTAGTACTTAAAAGTTGACATTATCATTTTTGATTTAGAAAAACAGCAACAAAAACAACAAAATTTAAAAACCTTGTAAACATTTATTCATTTATACTTTAAAAATAAACTTTATCATTTAATTACTTTATAAAGTCTATTTAAAACTCATTACCTGGTTTATTTGTTTTGTAAAAAAGAGAAAACTTTAAAAGGATGTGAGTAACATTGTCTCTGTTTGAGTAAAATAATTTGATATGAAAAAAATTAAAGGCTCAAGAGTGAGGATAAGACAAAAAGCTGAGAAAAAGTTTTTAACACTTTTTTTGGGTGGAGAAATTTTAAATAAATTTGTTGTCAACACAAAAACAAACTTTGTCTGGCATAAATTCTTATGAGAGGGGATTTTTCAGAAACAGATCACGGCTTATGTAGATAAAAAAAAATTTGCATAAGAGAAAGAAAGAGTTTAGCATAAGAAGTTGTAAATAAGAAAAAATTTAACAATTTTTTTTAGAAAAATTTCAAAAAGTTTTTTTTTTTTTCTAAAACTGCTTCATTAAAGCCACTTTTATTTGTTTCTTAATAAATAAAAAAATTGTATGCCAACAAAAATAATACATATTATACATCAAAAATCTTCGAAATTAATTCCTTATTCGAATTTATTAATCAAGAAAATGCCCTCTTTATAAATTTAAAATTTATAATGTGATTTATCTTAATATATCGTTCAGAACAGAAAAAAAAAATTAAAATAAAATAGTCAACAAAATTTAAAACATTAAAAGCACAAAAACAAAAAACACTTAAAATGCAAAAATCGCTTAAACGACAAAATGAAATAAGTTAAATTAAAAAGGAAAACAAATTAAAAAAAACTCAAAAAAGTTTAATTAAAACTTTATAATAAAAAAAGCAAAAATAATGCTAAAATTAAAAGTAAAAAAACGCTGAATTGTCTACAAAAAAGATCTAAAACTAAATATCTTTAAATAGTAATAAAAAATAAATAAAAAAAATAATAAATAAATAAATAAATAAATAAATAAATAAATAAATAAATAAA
>MINK01005717.1:0-22331 GCA_001735545.1 Phormia regina
TGTTTAGATGTATCGCTGGTGACGAACAACTTATCCCGTGGGGAGTAACTTCCGCAATATGAATAAAAGCATTACGGCGATTATGTTTTTCGTTCTAAGCAATACGAATTCGAATCACTTTCGTATTTTTTTTTATTTAAAAAATAAATCCCGGGATTCGAAATTATGGAATCCCGAATCTGGGGATTTGCCAAAACCAGTCCTCATATATGTCCCATCATAATGTGCATAAATTAGTATTTTAAACAAAAGATTGATATGTAATGAAACACACGTTCCATACAAACTCTCTGAGAATAACGATCAAGACAGACTATAACCTTCTTACAGTCCTCAATAATGTACTTGTACTAATAGGTCGCATCCCAGTACAATGTAGGTCATAACGACCTATGAAGTTTGGAGCTACAATGTGGAAAGTTTCCGTTCTTTAGCATGAATATAGGATAATGAAAATAAGATTGTTGATTTTATAGTTCGAAGTTTTTTTTTAATTTAAACTTTTTACAAATTATTATTTTTTTACAACATTTTTAAAAATCCAAACTTTGTTTTTTTTTACATTTTTTACAATTGAAAATAAAAATTTCTAAAATTGATTTAATTTTGAAAATGAGAAAAATTTTTTTTTAGAAAATCGCTTTTTTATTAAAAGAAATTGATAATTTTCCAAATTTATTATGTTGGAAATGATTCCTTATTTTCAAATGGATACTTTTTTAATAAAATGTTTGCTTTTGTTTTTGTTTGTTACGTACAATTAGCTCAGTTTTATCCTTTAAATTTATTAAACAAATAATTGATCAACTTTTCTATTATATAATTATTTTTCAAAACTTAGCAATTAACCCTCGTACTAATTGATAAACATTAAATAAAAACTATACTAGTAAATAGAAAATTAAAAAAATTAAAAAAATAACAAAAACAAGCACTTACCAAAAATTGATCCAATAACTCTCAAGCACATTTATTGAAGAGTAAAATTGATGAGAAGATTTCAAAATATTATCAGATGTGACATTTCAAAGCTGTTTCATTCGGCTTCTTAGCATTAATAACAGCTGCATGTTTCATTTTTTAAATATTTAAAAGTTAAAAACAATTTTCAAGAATTTCATGTTATCAGTTTTTAATTTTTTTTTCTTATTATTTTTTCTTCTGATCTAAATGCGTGCTAAGTGAAATATATCCTTCGTGAGCCATATAGTAAATATGTGTGTGTTTGTATATGTGTATGTGTTATTGACACCATGTCATTTTATCTACGTGACATTTAAGACTTTTTTCTAACTTTTTCTGTTTAAACCACCATTAATAGAAAAAACTTGTTTCAACTTAAAACTTTATTTTCACTTTAAACTGTGGGATAATGCCTGTTACGATAAGTTGGGGCACAAGTACTTTTGGATTAAGTATTCGATGTGTTTCAAAAAAAAAAAAAAAAAAAAAAACACATTCAAAGTTGATGCATCGTTTTTATCCCTGGAGTAGTTTTTATGCTGCTGTTTGCTGTTTTGTTTTATTTTGTTGTTTTTGCTTGTTGCAATTGTTGTTTAGCACATGTTTTACACTTTTTTTACTGTTATCTAACAGTTTTTTCTAAATTTTTTACGTTTTTGCTTTATTTTCACCTTGTGTCAGATAATTGCTGTTGTCTGGCACTTAACACTATTTTTTGTATAAAAATAATAAAAGTAAAGTAAAACAAAAACAACTACTATAACAATAAAAACAAAAAATATATAGAAATATATATATGTATATATATCACATAACCAGTTATTAATGTGTTTGTGTTAGTGCTACAAGCAAAATATTTTAAAGCTGCAATCCATTTCTCTATTTCCGCTGGGTAAACGTAACTGTAATCGAGTACATGTACTAATACATATGTATGTATGTATGTATGTATGTGTGTATGTAAAGTACATTTCTCGTTCAACAAATGTTTGAATGCATGTAAGTATGTATGTAGATAGAAATATGTGTGTAGTTGTTGCATGCTTGGTTTATCATACATCTGAAAAATATCAAACAAACAAAAAGACAACATTGTTGCATGTTGAAAACAACTACTTTATAGTTACCAACAAACTACACTAACAACAATATTCTACAAACAATTTTCATTTTCTAAAGGATAAGGGAAATAAAAAAGATTGAATTACTGGTATTAAATATAGTGAATAGAGAAAATTTGTGTTAATTTTTTTTTTTTTATTTCAATTATTTGTTATCTTCACTCGATATACAAACATACATTACTACAAACACCAAAGACAAGATATTTTAAAATTTCAAGAAAATCTGTCATACATTAAGAAAATTATAATTATTTTTATTCATAAGAAGAGGTTTTCTTAAAGATTTTAAAAATTCTTTAAAATATTCATCCAAGAGTCCCAAATAAAATTAAAGGGAGTTATAATCTTTGTTAGATGCTTGCAAAATCATAGGGATTAAATCAAGCAACAATATCCAGACATGTATTTAACATCATCTAAAAGCTGGAAAATTGGATAACACTCTGACTGAAACCAACAGATGTTATAAAACGATTTTGTATATTAAGACCGACCTGGACAATAAACATCAAAGATGAATATCGATGACGCCAGTACTTTGAATTTTGTGGGATCAAATGATATGGGCGGATAAGAGTCCGAAATGTTTCATCAGAACAATGTTAGACGTCATGTTGTTTGGAAAATACTAAAAGAGAAGCTTAGGACCACCGTGATGTCTTATCCATTTAAGTTTCGTTGAAACCTAAACATGCCGCCCGCGCTGCACTGGGTGCAATATTGAGGGACTCAGTTATCCAAGAGTTTGGGGTAAGTGAAGCAGCGGTTAAACCTAACTTCGTAAAAGCTCTTACAAAGTGTCGTAATCCTACATCCGGTTCGAAGGACCATAAACAAGTTTGCAATCACAAATTGTCTTGTTGTCTTTGTTTGGCGGTAACAAAGCAGAATTCGTAAACTATATTTAGACACTAACAAAATGGAATACGTATTTTCTGTGCCGCTACACTCTTCGTCAGCATTCGTGGTGTCTTATCCATTTGGGTTTCGCTGAAACCTAAACATGAATCAACATCCACAATTCTGACTACAATATCTTACGATTGATGATCTATATAAATAAAATCAAAGGTTGGAAGGGCTTAATTCTTTAACTTATATTTTAAAATTTATTATCCTAGTCATTTTTTAAAGTATTTATATTAATTTAACTCATAGATTTAAATCATTAGTACTTGATACCTATAAATTGAATTTATGCTATGAGAAATTAATTTCTAAAAGAATTCATTAATAAATTTGCAATTCAAACTAAAAAATATTTTCAATATTCAAATATTTTCATTTTATTATAAATTCTTTTAAATTTATTTTGTAAATAAAATTCAATTGGAGAATATAGGAAAGCGACTATCAATTGTTCTGGTTTTTCTACCAAAAATTCAGTGAAAGTGAAAGAGTAAACATAAAAACAATGGCTATTTACAATCAACCTCAAAATTTCATAATAGAATTCTTAAAAGTTAAATACCCTGATTTCAAATATATTTTATATAGTATATTAAACTTTTTTCTTACTTTCCCTACTGCTCATTAAGCTACTCAAAATTGCCCCTAATGCAAGGCAGGTGTGGCATATTGAGATAAAGTCATCAGTATCGTCAAAGAAATTTCTCATTTCATTCTGCAGTCCAGAAACTTAATTTTCTTTAAGTGCTTCAATATTAAATTCTAGCAGTGTACAAAATATGTATTTGCATCAGTAACTTTTAAGTGATAAATCCAAAGTTATAGTAAAATAAAAAAAGAATCATTATTTTTAAATGTCCCGTGTTTCAGCATCATAATCCTTGATTTGTGTCTGTACTTGTAAGTATAAAAGTAAACGTTAGTATGTGTATATACTATGCATGTATATGAAAACACACACTTTGTCAGACTATCATTTTGTAATTGTGTTGTATTCATCCAAATTATTAACAAACTTTACACGAGTTTACAACAAACTTGTTAAATGTTACCGAGAAGTTGCTGAAAATAATCTATTTTTTGTGTTTTTTATTTCAACAATCAAAACCTACACATGGTCACTAATACACATATGTATGTACATATATACGCCTCCGTATACACGCACAGAAAAGAAAAACACATTGTTGTAACACGTGATTACAAGTGTCATCAAAAAATTTCTCACAAACCATAATACATAATTGTATTAATAACAATTATCATTAATGTCAGTTCACAAAAGTAAAACGAAATGCAAAATGAACAAATGAAAAAAATAAAAAAAGAATCTTTTTTAATTTTCAATGTCTGTGTACGTGTAAAGAGATTACAGGTAAAAATGTCCTTAATTGTTATTTTGGATTTCATCTACACGAGTGTGTTTAATATTTGATCCCACACTCATGTGTGAATGTGTTTTTTTTGGATTCTTTGACCAAAATATGACAAATATGCTGATTTGTTTAACTTAAATTCTTGCTTAATTCTGCGTGTGTATGTGTGTGTGTTGGAAAGTAATTACACCAGTTTATATATTGGCAAAACGCAAATGTTTAGAAATGAAAACTAAAATATGGAAAGTTGAAGAATTTTTATGTGGTTTTATTAAAATTTTTTAACATACAAAGAGTTGTTATGTTTTTAAAATTTTTATTAATTAAAATGATACACGTCCACGACCTATTAGGGGGTCCGCAATGAGTACTTTAAAGATCTCATCAGACAGCACAAAGTGTATCCATTTACATGTTGTCCTAAAACTATTTTCATCGAATTATATCTTGTATGGATACAGAAAATATTAGATATGGATTATCGGGAAAAGTCTCTAATATTAAAGACCGCATTACATTATACATTTAAAGAAGTAATAGTTTTTATTAATGTCTTTTTTTCAATTGAAGTATGATTTTGTTTTCTATAATAAATTTTAATTCATTTAATCTCCCACTTGATTGATTTAATTAATTTATTATTGATATCATCATTTGGTGAGAGATGCAAATGTAAACACATTTTTAATTGAATGAATTATTTTAAAAAAATATTTATAAATTTATGACTTTTTTCTGTTTAGATGTAGCAGTTTCTAGCAAATTTAAATTCATAAATAAATATTTTAGAACATTTGATACGCACATACATTTTTAGACATATAAGGATATTAAATACCAACTATTTGCTTCCTTAATAAATATTTTATAAATATTGAAACAACTAAATTAAATAGGCGGATTATAGTCAATGTCATATTTATTTACAAAATTTAACAAATGTCTGCCTTTTGAAGTTTTTTTTAATTTACATTTAGTACAAACAAAATTTAAATATACAAAAAAAAAAAACTATTCCCACTATTCTTTACAAAAGAAAATGTTATTAATATCAGTTTATTTATTACACACATGTACTAAAAAAGCTCTTAAAACAAAAAAAGCTTTTTTCATACAAACATATTTCTTTCGCTTTTAGAAACTGAAAAAAGATATATAACCCAAAATATAATATATGAATATTTACTTCAACTATTTATGCTCGAAATTAATTTTAAATTATCGATCAAACGAGCGTTTCTAAAGACCCACAAATAAAAGTGTTTTATCTATTTATAAGCATTTCATTTCAACATTCCTTCATATAAACACACTTTATGTTAAAGAATTTATCAAATTGTTGTTAATAATAACAAAAATGAATATAAATAAAATATTTTTGCGTTTTTATCCACCAGGTAAAAGAAAAATTATGAAATTCTAAATTATTCAAGATTTAAAGTACAAATTATTTATTTATCATAAACTTTTAAAGGTATTGCCTTAAATTATCAAACTAGTAATGGAGAAGAATATTTACAACACATAGACTTACTGGATTTGAATATAAAGTAAGTTCAAAAGTGAGTGTTTGGGGGTGGTGTTAGGAATTGAATTCCCATATGCATCCTCATATTTGATTTGAATAATGAGTAACATGTCTGTTTTATTTTTATTTTATTTGCATGTGTGTGTGTGTGTTTATGTGCATGTTTTATTTTTACTCCAGTTCCAAACCATCTGATGTGGCACGTAGCATTTTATCTGGAGACCATAATAAAAGTCAACAACTACAACCAGTAAAGAAAATATGTGAGGAGTTAACTAAACGGAAAACATTAGAGACAAATACAACTTTATCATCATCAACATCGACAATAACAACAACGGCGACATCTGACATCCCAGTTGAGGCAACAATAACAAAATCTAAAAACCTTATGGAAATGTTTAACAATGTTGCTACGTCTGATAATAATAAAAATGAAAATAATGACAATGTCAACAACATCTTAAGAAAAGCTATCGCTAAGCTGCAACGTAAAATGCAGGAACCAACTAAAAAGAAATTCTATCTGCACACGCGTCTAGAGACACACATCCTGCCACTCACTAATGTAGCCTTCGATAGAAGTGGTGAACATTGTCTAACCGGAAGCTATGATAGAACGTGTCGCATCATCAACACGCACCAAGGCACCGAAGAACATGTGCTTGGGGACCATGACAATGTTGTCTTCTCAGTCGCCTACAATTTTCCTAAATGGTAAATGATATCAACACTCTCACACTCACTCACACATCATTCACACCTCACTTATATAGTACGTATGTATGTATGTTTATATAATTGTAAAGGCAAACAATTGTACCGTGTAATACATACATATATCATTGATGTAACACATTTACACTAACATAATGAAATTTCTATGTCAATCAGTTAGTTAGTCAGTCAGTCAGTCATTCAGTTAAAGGAGTAGAACAGAATGTTATTCAGTTTTATTTTAAATGGAGATAGAAAAGTGTTATATGTATGTCAATGTACGAGACAAATAAATTACAATTGAAACACATTTACAAATACTCGTGTGCAGACAGTACAAATACAAAAAAAAACAGAGTTTTTATTCTAAACATATTAAATATTTCCTTAAATTTATTTGAATTCTCCTGTATCATGTTCTGGAACTACAACACTCTTAAGTTATAATGTAAACTTTCCATATGATATTCTGAAAATGAGGTATATCAGTATTAGAAAATAAAAATTAAAATGATAATTTTTCCATGCAAAGAAAATATTTTTTTTGTTTCAGAAATTGAAATTAACATTCTTAATATAAATTTCAGAACTGATCAATTGTAAATGAGACTTTTAATATAGAATTGAGATAATATTACTTAAAAATTTGGTTTTCCATTAACAATTTGTAAAATAACAATCAAAAATTGGAACTTTTTAAATACAATTCAGAGCTTCAACTGAAATAATATTAAGAATAAAATTTGCGTTAGGAATGATTTTATGTAAAGCTTAAATGTAATATAAATTATTTATCATTCAACTCATTAATCTAAATTTTAATTAATTTGTCTCAATTTCAATTGTTCCTGTCCATTGTGAATTTAAATGTATAATTAAATTTTCGAATTAATTTTTCTAAATTTTAAATAGAAAAGTAAAAAAAGTTCTAAAATGCAGGCACAATAACTAGATTTTTAATCACTGATGTGTGCAATTATTCCCCTTGGAGTAATTCACTTTTTTTTTATTTAATTAATGTGAATATGATAAGCAAACGCAGTTTAAGAGCTGTCACTATAATAACAATTTTAAATTAAATTTAAATTTAATATTGAGAAAATTCTACACGAATTTAAAATTAAATTTTAAATTAAATTTTAAAATTAAAATTTCCAATTACCTCTAAGTTAAGTTAAAATCGAACACAGAATTTCCAATTAATATTGAGATAAAATCAAATGAAATAATTTCTACTTTTATAATATTCTAAAACGAAACGACAAACATTTAAACAATAAAATTGTATAGAAAAAGGTTTTCCCGGAATTCTTAAAAAATTATGATTTTCTTAATTTTATTTGAAACTGAAAATCGAATTAATGTTTCCATCTAAACTCGAAGTTCTGTTTCATTTGAAATTTCCACAATATCAAATTGAAATTCTCCATTTATGAAATTTTCTCAATATTGATTTCAAGTCTCAATTGGAATTGAAAATCTTAATTTTATTTTCTCTATCAAGATATGTATTTTTATAAAATATGTATATAAAGATTTACTTCTCTTATAGTGATCGCATTGTTACTGGTTCCTTCGACACTACCGTTAAAGTCTGGTGTGCATCATCGGGTTTATGTCGTTGCACTCTTATTGGTCATACCGGTGAAGTTGTATCGGCACAATTTCAACCAATAAATGGCGAAACAGTTTGTACATCATCAATGGACGGAACTGCACGTCTTTTTCACATAGAATCCGCACAAGAGTTGCAAACTTTAACATATCATGGTGCTGAAGTAATAAATTGTCAGTTCAGTAGAGATGGTAATCTTTTATTAACCGGGTCATTTGATAGAACAGCAGCTATATGGGATATTAGGTCGAAAAGGTAAAATGTTGTACAAATGACATGGAATTATTAAAAACTATAATTTTAACATGTTTGTAGTTTAGTGGCCCAACTTCATGGTCATACTGCTGAGCTAAGTAATTGTTTATGGAATTTTTCTTGTGATTTAATTGCTACTGGTTCTTTGGACAGTACAGCTTGTGTTTGGGACATAAGAAAACCGTCGAAATCTTTGTTTACTATTAAAGATCATACTGACGAAGTGTTGGATGTAACATTTGATAGTACTGGACGTCGTTTGGCTACTGCTAGTAATGATTGTACAGCTCGAGTTTGGAGTTTAAGGGGTGATTTGGAGCTAATGTCGGTAATGATGGGTCATACCGAAGAAGTTTCTAAGGTATATCACCATTTTCGGAACTTTCTCTAAGTATGAAATATTATTGAAAACAAAATTTATTTACTTTTTAGGTTTGTTTCAGTCCACCTGGTGGCCTATTGCTTACAGCCTCTGCGGATCATACCGCACGTCTATGGTTAGTAGACTCAGGTTTGTGTTCCCAAGTCTTGGCTGGTCATGAAAGTGATGTATTCTCGTGTGCATTTAGTTATGCTGGAGATGTTATACTAACAGCTTCCAAAGATAATTCATGTCGTTTATGGAGATGATATGATTGGTATACGGTTGATATGATAAATGACTAATGAATACAAAAGTGAAATGAGGCGAAATACAAAATTAGTAAATTTGTTTAATATATTCCCATGATGTTAAATAGACCACTTACCTTGCATTCTCAGGAGCTGAATGCGAGTTTAAAAAATCTATTTTCAACATTTACTACAAACTCGAGCATATATTTTTTTATAATCGGTTTTTTCTTTTCCTTTTTTTTTATAATTTACAAATAGGTTTTTTTTTCTTGTTGTTTTTTCTTCTTTTTTTTTTAGATTAGGTTTTTGGAAAAAAAAGTGTAAAATTTATTTTTCACCTTCAATTAAGTTTTTTTTTCTCTTTCTATTTTGTAGGAATATAAGTTGTGGTTTTAATAAGGCTTACAATTAATAGAAATTATTTCAATGTAAAAACAGGAAAAATTAATCCGTTAATTAATTTTATAGAGAGTTAACAAACATTTAAAAGAAATAATAAAAATGACGTATAAAAACATTTCTTTTTTTTTAAACTTGTATAAGGTTTTACAATTAAAACAAAAACAATTATTTATTTTAATACACAAAAAAGAACTAGAGTCACAGTTACAATAAAAAGAAAAACAAATACTTAAAATGAAAAACATAAAATATAATTCAATTATAATAAAGAAAATGAAAAAAAAAAAAAAAGAATGGAACTCCTTCTTAGGAAATTATTAATTATTATTAAAAAGAAAATTAAACTCACACATAAAAACAAAGTAAAAAATTAAAATAAAATAAAACTGTAGTAATGTAATAGAACTCTTTGGAACAAAATTTAGTTTATAGAAAACTTAACTCCGTTGTAGAAGTGTTTTTTTTTTTAATAATTAATTGAAAATGAAAATAAAAAAAATAATAATAAGTTATAAAATTCAAGGAATCCCTGTGTGCTATAATATATAGTTTTTACTTTTTTTTAATATTGTGTTTGTTTCCCTTTTTTAACGTATGAATCCTAGATTTAACTTACAAGTAAAGATTATAAATTGTGTTTTAGTTTAACTTTTTTTGTTTTGTTTTTTTTACTGTGATGTTGTGTGAGTGTTTAGAGGGCGGGTAGGGGGTTTTTCTGCAATACACTTAGCTTGATTTTAATAAGAACAAATATTATAGGATACAAATAAATTTAAAAAAATAAACGTTATTTCCAAAGGTAAATTTTTTAAAAACAATTTAGAGTCTGCGAGTTTAAAACTGTAATTTAATTTAAATTTGCTAAGTATATTGCAAAGATGATTTGGATATTTTTGTGTGATGTTTTTTAAATATATTGATTTTTTTTAAATATAAAAATAAAAAAGAAGATAATCATTTGCTTTTTTTAAAAAAAGTATGAAAATTAAAAACTTATATTAAATAATTAATTAAATTTAAGTATACGTTTTTTTTCGTTTTCTTTTCATGTTTATCTTCTTAACATTAACAGTTGGTTGGCTAAAAACAAAAAAAAAAATAATTAAAACTTAAACGACGACGACGAATTGTTATAAAAAAAATGTAAAATTTTAATTATTTTGTAAAGATTTTTTAAATATTTTGTTGTTGAGTGAATTTCTTGTTGCTGGATGAAAAGTATAGACATAGATTTGTTGTTGATTTTTTTATGTAAAATATTGTAGGTTGTGGGTTTTGTAGTTATATTTGGTTGTTGTTGACATTAGTTTTTGTTTTTATTTTTTTGTATTTTTTTTTTTTTTCTTATTTATGTTTTAATTAAATTTGAACTTTATCAATTAAAATTTATTTAACCGGATTTCAATGTGATGTAGTCTGTAAATATAGAAAACACATAAAATTTGTTAAAACACATAAAAAAGATAAGTAGTTAGTAAAGAACGCATACATGACATTAAATAATAAAATAAGGCATAAATAAATTTCAGCAAATAAAATAATAAATAAAATATATTTTTAATTCGATATTAAAATTATCTTCAATATGTTTACTTTTGTATTTTAATTAATAAGATCCAAAAGCGCTTTTGTTAAATTATTATTTTGTTATTAATATTTTCTTCTTGTATAATTGAAAACAATTTATAAAACTAAAACTAAGAAATATTAAATAATTTAAAAATTATAAATAAATAAAAAATAACAAACTTTATATTATTATAGTGGCCTTTAAGCAGAAACTGAAATATTAATTTAAATCATCGAAAAATACGAAGATAACCTCCAAAAATATATTTAAATTTATAATTAATTTTCCATTATTGTGATTGAAAAAAAAAAACATTTTATTAGTTTAAAGGCATAACAATTATATGTATTAACTTCCATGGAAATATTTTAGTAACGAATATATAAAATAGAACTTTTAATTTTAGAATAAAATTATTGATACAATTTCTTTTGGGTCATAAATTATTCAGTTAATTTTTTGACGAATGATCAAAGGATAATTGTGTAATGAATTTTTATAATTTATATAATTTTCAGTTTCCATTTATAAAGCAATGCTAAATTATAACAACAAACAAAGCTAAAGCATTATTAATATATCTAAAAAGCAATAAATAATTAAAAAAAAATAAATAAAATTTAACAATTGTAAAAATAATTTCGTACTTCACACTGTTTTTCTGGGAAAATTTCTTTAAATATTCGCTCTATTAAAGGATACCTGAAAAAAAAAAACAAAGAAAATAATAAATAAAAAAATGTTAATAGGATGATAACATGTAAAATATATAAGCATGAGAATTGTTTTCGATTTAAAAAAAAACTTTACCATAAATATTATTGAGTTTTAAAATAAATGTTGTATTTGTTTAAAATAGCACAAATTTGCAGAAAATTTTAAAATGAATTTGAATTAAAATAAATTATTGTATGATTTAATTTATTATGAACGTGAATTGTTTATTATTCTAAATATTATAAAACAAATTGATATATAAATTTCTTCACGTGTATTAATTCCTTGAATTGTTAACTTTATGTATAAGAGTTATGTTTTTTCAACATAATTGCCGCTAAAAAATAAAAATCACATCCACTAAAGTAAATAAATAAATTAACATAAAATATAATCCCTTTGTTTTTTTGTTCATTTCTTTTTTCACCCTTTCCCAAAACCTGCACAACATAAAAAGCAATAAGGATTTATTTTTACCTAAATATTCAATTTAATACAGTATTTTTTAGTAGAAATCGGAATCAACATTCGAATAAAATTAATTTTTCTGGAGTTAAGAAAAACTCTCTAAAATCCTTAAAATTTTTACTTGAAGAATATTCCTTCAAAAATGCAATCCTTAATGATCTTACCACAAATTCAATATAAATTAAAACAAATAAACTTACCAAGCCTAACAAATCGCAATATATATATATTTAATTTTTCACTACAAATTCAATTTTTCAATAAGAATTCAATTTTCACTGCAAATTCAATTTTCAATTCAACATTAATATTTTACAAAAAAATCAATTTTTCATTATCTTCTACGTAAATTTTTTTTAATCCCTTTTTTGATGATTACTCTAGTATATTTAATTATAAGCAATAAACAAATTATGATATGATATAACATATTTTGAAGTATATTTATGGTAAATTTGTTTAAATCAAAGATCTTAACGATCTAACGATTCTTTTCTTTTAAATTAAGTTTTTTTTTAACGCAATAATTATGTACTTACTTTGACTGTAAACCGCCACCAGGTGGAAGACCCTCAATATTTCTATCTCTTAAAGCTACCAGTAATTCACAATAATTTGTGATCTCAAAACTTTCAATTTCCTCTGTAATAAAAAGAAAAAAAAAGAATAAAGTTTAAATTATTTGAATCATAAAACAATTAAGTAATTTAACTATGTATTAAGTAAGAAGAACTACCTTAAAAGTAAAGTATTTTACATTAAAATTGTTTCTCAAGCATTATTTAATATATATTATAAATTAGTGTTTTCTTCAGTTTCTATAAACAAAATGAAAATTTGGTGTATAGGAGAGATAGATTTGGTTTGATTGTTTTGAAACTAAACAGAAATGTTTATAAATACATTTTTGTACATGCTGATTGATCAAATTAAGAAATTAAAAAATAATAATTATACATACTATGTATTACAATTCAAAAATTTCTAAACAAAATTCATTTTAATAAGATCAGATCGGAAAAAAATCAAAAATAGTAGCCGTAATTATTATTTAGATATAAAATTTATATAAACATACCTTATGCTCACACTTCATTTTATTTAAAACATTTTTCTTTTGCTTTTTTAATTATGTATTTAGCACAATATACCAAAATAAAGGAATTTTGGTTTTAAAATGAGCTAAACATTAATGGCATAGATAAAATATGTATTTTAAAATTTAATGAAGAATTTATTTAAAAATGACATGAAATATGTGAGATTTTTTTAATGAAGTTGTTTGAATGTTGAAGAATATTTCAAAAATTTCCATTAAAAAAAATTGTATATTTATATTATTTTTTATTTACTAAATAATATATTACATTTCAAGTATTCATTTTAATGTTTTAGTATTAAAACTAATGAAACAATAATGATTCAGTTAGACAAAGTAAATTTTAAAATTATTAATAGATTTTTCAATAATTTTATTTTATTAGAGTTTTAAAAATTTGTTAATATGTAATTTTTTTTTTTTTTTTATTTATTTATTACTGTGAGCATAAGGTTTAATTAAAAATTTACAATTAATTATTTTATTATAGCAAATAATCACAGTTATTTCTTGTTTAATAAAATGTTATTGCTATTTTTATTGATGTTTAAATTTTATATAAATAACAATTTTGTTTTTAGGTAATGAACTATTTTTATTACTGATTAAATTCATTTTTATGTTTCCTTTTGATAATCTTGGATTTCTTTTAATAGTCATTTATTTCATTTTGTAATGCATTATTTTTAACTTGATTTGTTAATATTTAGCTTTTGAGTTTATCTTGATATCAATTCCAATATTATTTTAAGTGCTTAACTAATTTGTTATATGAAAGTTTATAGATGTGTATGTATTAATGAATTAATGGATGTATTGTAATTTGTTAATGTTGTATTAAATATTAGATATTCATGATTGTTTGTATAAGCTTATCTTTAGCTTTCTTTTTTATCTCTAAAATTATAAATTATAATCAAAAGTAATGTGTATATTTTTATTAAAAGTTTTTTTATAAAGCAAATATTTTTACGTTATTTATATAATCTTTCTTTCTGATTAGTGTAAAAATTAAAAAAAAAATTGTTCATTAATTAGGAATTAGTACAATTGAATGGAATTAACTAAATTAATTAATTATGAAGTAATATTTTTAAACAACTTTAATGTTTTTTATGTTCTCTCAAAACATTGAGTAGTAAAAAAAAAACATCACAAATATATTAAAATCATAATGAAAAAATATTTAAAATGGTTCCTCAATTTTTAGAAGTTTTTGTTGCGAGAAAAGAAGATGCTCACGTCAAATCTAGTTAAAGAGTTCGTTTTTTCTAACTTCTGCAAAATGTGAATTACTCTCTTTTGTAAATTAATTTCATATTAAGGCAAAGTGAACACAATTTAATTTGTGTCTAAGTGTAGGATAAACGCTATTCAATTTGTATGTGCAATTTTAAAGCATTTTCTGCTTTAATAATTAAAACATAAAATACTTAACAAGTTAAAATTTCTGGAATACATGATAGGTATTAATTGTAAAAAGGTTTATTAATTTGTGAGAGTTGAAAATTTTTAATCAATTGTATTTCCTTTATTTGGCATTAAACGCTTTGAAACTATTTGTGCTATTAACTAAATTTAAAGTTTCGTTCGTTTTATTAAAACAGGGGGTTCTTATAAAACGAACGAAAATTTCCAGTAATTGTTATAATTTTTGAAACTACTTTAAAAATTGGTCTTTTGTCTAAAAACTACAATTAAGTTTAATGTGTATAAAACAAATATTTTGTAGTAAAACGTGTCTTTTGTAAATAACAACTTTTAAATTCTAATATTTTTTAATTACGATTTTTTAAATTCTTTTTATAAAAAAAGGTTTTTGTTAAAACTTTAAGGCTGTGGATGATATCTACTTTCCTAAAATGTTTAATAATCTATTGTTTAAAACATCTATTATAATCTATCTAATATTTGTTATTATAATAATAACTTTTTTTCTATGCATGCAATATTAAGGAATCTAAAAAACGGTCACATTTAAAAAAATAAGCATTATAAATATAAGGAATAATAAAATAAAGACAATATTGATATAATTTCCACGATATCCTTTAATTTAGAATGAAAGGCGTTATAATATATTTGTAAGTTTTAATAAGATCAGAGTAGTTAAATATATTTTTAATGTGACCGTAGCTAAACTAAACTATAATTTAAAATTGTACTAATTATTTGTTATTTTATAAATTTTAGCACTAATCGTTTTTCGTAAATTTCACTATAGTTTTCTTACTAAATATTTTTAACAAATTGAGATTTTATTTTTTCCTTATTAAAGAAAAATAACAACAACGATAAATAATCTAACAAAATTTTAAAATCTTGTTAACTTAAATAATTAATTCAACATTTTAATAACAATAATTTCTCATATACATTATTTCATTGGCAGTATCATCATTGGCCATACTCTTTTTCTTTAAAGTTTAATTTAATGATTTAAGTTTTCACCAAAAAGAAAAAATAACTTTTTAGTTAATAATACTGTTTTGTTAAAGGAGATTCTTTAGATATTTTAAATTAACTTTTGTTTGTAATAATTAAAGGAACAATTTCACAAAAAGGAACTTCATATGTGAATAACAATTTTTGGCAAACATAATTTTTTTTTTATATATATGTATATATGAGCAAAATTAAGGAACAGTGTTTTTAGGTTTTTTGGTCTGTCTTTTAGTCTTGTCTGTATCAAAGATTAATAATAAGAATCAACATGTGTATAAGATTTAAAAACAATATAAACGTTTTAAACAACCTCTTGTAATTTTTTCAATTTCCTTTTCCAACCGCTTGTCGGCTTCTATCGCTTCTTCGGTAGGTTTAGGTGCTCCAGGGAAAGCTATTATAATGATGCTCATATTATCTCGGCTGCCCTGTTAGAGAAAACAATTAATACAAAAAATTTTACTTGCAAAATCTTTTGTTGATAGGAAATAACTTACCTTGTGCAAACATGTGTCTATGACTTGATTTGCTATGGACACCAAATCGTTGGTGATTTTCAGCCTCGAGTGTATAAAACTACAAACATCTTCATTACTCATAACATCCCAGATGCCATCACAAGCTAAAACTAGAAACTCATCAGTGTCCTGACGACTCTGTGCGAATATTTCTGGTTCTGGCGAAACCAATTGTTCACACTGTCCCTTTTCTTTGACATTTTTAAAATCATAATCGCCCAAAGCTCTTGAAACAGCCAGTGTGCCATTAACACGTTTAATCATGACACTACCACCGGCATTATGTATACGTTCTTTTTCCACCGGTAACACGGGTTTATGATCTTGAGTGGCAAAGACTGGAGTACCTTGACGACATAATACAGCACGCGAATCACCACAATTTGCTATATACACCTGTGTGGGAGAAACGAATGCACAGACAGCTGTAGTGCCACCACATTTCTCAGCATTTACGTTGAGTTCGGGTAATTTGCGCATGTCTTCGTCAATATGCAGGAAACCGGTACGTATGCCTTTTACATGATCTCCACTCTGGAACTCTTGCGTGCTAACAATACTATTTAATAGATACTTGGCACAATGCTCCGACACTTTACAACCGGCATGACCATCGAAGACAGCAAAAAATGACCAATCCTCTAGTCCTTCCCCAAGTCCAGCACGTGCATAATAAGCATCTTCCATTTCGCAACGCCAGCCCTGCATAGAGCTGACGCCGAAGAGTAATTTATTACCTTCGCCACTGTCATTGTGTTTAGCAGTTTTAGGCTTATCCAGGAACCCGCCCATCACTTTTTTTCATGCTGTTTTAGCAAGAGCGGGAAATAAATTATATTCCTTTAAGATTATTTTCCTGTGTACTTTCTCTTTTATGTAAAATATATGTCGGTATAAAATTTTGTTTTTGTTATTCTTTAAAATTTCTTTCCAATTAAATTTAAGTGTTAAAATGGTGTTTAGTTGAATTTTTTGCTTTTTATTTTGTTTGGAAATCCAATAAGAGGTAGATTGTTTAGAGATCAATAAAGTCGATAAAAATCTGTAATAAATATAAATTAAAATAAGTAATTATATCAAGATGATAGAAAATCCCTTTTCTTTATAACTTTAACTTGATAAATATTACAAAAGTATATATATGTATATTCAATTCCCTCTAGCTATTTCAATATTCTGTGCAGTCATTGTACTACTAAAATTTGGAGAAGAAAGAACATTAAAACACTTGTTTACTTTAGAACCCTTTAAATTGAATAAATGTTTTGATTTGTCGTCGACATTTTCTCAATGAATTTTCCTCAATAAAAACACCAGTTGCGATTACAATGAACAAAACGGAACAACAATGAATTTGAAAAATCAATAATATTAAAACCGACGCAGACGCAAAATACCAATACAACAAAAGAAAAAACACTAAATTCCCAATGATAATAATGATGATGAAGAAAAGAATTTCATAAATCTTCTAAGACATGACCAAAATATAAAATTGAAAAACAATTGTAAAACCAAGCAAAACCACAAATATGACTCAAATATTTTTTTTTTTTACAAATTTCAGCACAAAAATAAATTGTTTTGATGTAATTATAATAAAAATAATCTATATCAGGAACATTCTCTAATAAATAAAAATAATATGTGTATGTATATAATAACAATAGTCAGCTGCTGCTGCCGTTGAACAAAAATTTATGTGTAGACACCTTGAGCCACAAGGTTTATTTTGATATATGAATTTGCCAAAAATTGCAAATATTCCACTAATTTAAAAACAATCGTTACAATTTTTAAACTTTTCACCTATTAACTAACAAATACATTATCTAAAGATAGAGCACAACACACCGAATATCATGAATTAAACACACGGCAAATAGACAGACAGAAAGACTGAATGATAGGCAGGATTATATCACAGGTTCCATCACATACACACACCGCTTTTTTTTTTTTTGGGTTAAAAAATAAAAGATTTTTTAAAATTCATTTACTATTTATTTAATCGCAATTAAAATAAGTTATCCACCTTTTTTTTAACACTAGAACGTTCGTTATTTAATAATTATTCGTATAATTTTCTTTTAAAAACACTTGAATATTTTACATAAAAATATTTATTTCAAAAGTACTTTCTTCGATTTGTTCTTGTTTCTTTTGATTTGCAAAAAAAAAAAATAAAAATTCGAAAATCAAATTATTTGTACACAAAAAACAGCGCAAATATGTAAAAAAAAGAGAAAGAAAGAAAGAGAGAAATTATTTATCTACGTTTTTTTTTATTTTCTTCATTTGAAAATGACAGTGTTTATTGTAGTGTTACCAGATTACAGATTCTTATTCAAAATAACGAATTAAAAATATATTTAGTTGTGATTTCTAAGATACAAATCAGGATGCTGCTACGATATAATTTACAAATTATCTGAATTATTTCAAATAAAATGACAAATATTTATTTGAAATAATTTGTTCCTTTTATTTTAAGTAATATTTGCAAAGGGATTGGGAAAATTAAATGGTAAAAAAGGCCTAGAAGCCAAAGAAATCGTTCCACTATATATTAAAAAATTAAACTTATACATATAAGTTTTATACATATAATTTTTATTAATTTATTTATTGTTAATACTGTTTTTTTTTTTAAGTGGTTAACTGTTAATGGCCCATTAGGCTCTGTTATTCTATTGAAGAATAATAAATAAGAAATTAACAATTAAAAAAAAAGTATCGATTGTGGCTAAACATCGCATTCCAGAAATACTAGTCTAAACGAACATTTATGTTGCTATTAAAAAACTAGAGCCTATTTACATTAGGGATTATTGCAGAGTTTTTGAATGATATTTTGTTTTGAAGTTGTTTCGAAATTCCTTCTACATTGGGAGTTATCGCAGGGTTTTTTTCTGACATTTTTTTATTTTTACACACATAAATTTGTATTGTGAAAATATTTAAAAAATGTTTGACAAAAAAACAACAAATCAGAAATTTTAAGCTTTGCGACAACGTGCAACTTTTCTTACCCCGCTTGCTTCTCTACACCTCTTGCCTACAAGCGAAAAAGTTTCACAGATTTTTCCCATGAAAAATCCCTTATATAAATGAGGCTCTTAGAAAGGATTTCCTGAGTAAAAATTTTATTATATTTATAAAATGAAAATAAAAAACTACAAATTAATAGAAAATTGATTTTTTTAAGAATAAAATAAAGATTTTTTACCTTGTATAGAGTGATTTTTAAATTAACTTGTATCTTGGAAATCAAAATTATTGTTATATTTATTTATATAGAAATAGAAATCTATTATTTAATATTACGGAAATTCATGAATTCTACATTAGTTTAGTCCTGCAAATTACACTTCAAAAATAAAAATTTAATATTTTTAATGTATTCTGAACCTTGTGACAATGACATTAGCCATAAATATCAGAATCAGAAAGAGTCGAAAGTGGAGTTTAAAAATAGTCATTTAAAAAAAATTAAATGTAACCTGTTATAAATGTACGTTCTTAATCAATCAAAATTAAAATAAAAAACATCCATCCATATATAGATTTTTTTATGAATCACACTTTTTTGTTAGTCATTTAGTGTCTATCTCTATATTTCAAAATTATATGCAATTTTTAGGCTTTATCAGTGTTGCGTTATTGTTTATACTTGTGTTGGTTTTATGATCTGATACTTGAAATTAGCGCCATCAATTGAAATCGTCATTATATGAAAATGCAATCGAGCAAAGCTAAAAAAACCGCCAAAGGTCGCTTCACAAAGAGGGAAACTTGTACAAACAGGGTTGCCATAAGTAACACAATTTCAAAAGCTTGGTTAGTTCGCAATTAAAAATTTATCAGCCGTAGTATCTCTATTATGTCTATGAATACATAAAGAAATACAACAGGTTTTCATTAGTATTAGTATATATTTTAACAACTGACACGTTTAGACACGAAATCGAAGTAAAATTACAATTTTTCAACACTTTAAATCCAGAAATTAATATGCAATATGTAAGGCTGGCAACTCTACGGGTTTGTTTTTATTTTGAGCAAGTGATGTAAATACATACATGCCACTAATGCTAGAAGTTGCATGTAATCATCTATTAAAAAATCTTTGTAGAAAATAATAAAGTTTATATATTTTTAAAGACATCAACATAATTTATCATCATTAACAACATTTAATTATATTATTTATTATTATGATTCAAAACAGTCTTTAAATTATACACTTGGGGTTACATGACCCATATTTGTTATAAAACGCAATATGGGTAATATTGTTTTATAATATTCTAAAATTAGAAAACAATATGACAACATCGTTGGCCAATAATTTGCATTGTTTTGCAAGGAACTTCGTGTGGTCGGAAATTTTTTATAATTCCCACAAAAACACTAATATGGAAAATGAAAACAAAACACAATAACAATTCTTAATAAAATAAAAAATTTCTTCACAATATAAACAATCAAAAAATGTGCCGTAAAATTCCTTTCATTTGTCGGCCTTCTTTTTTTTTACTATATCTCTTTTTAAGCAAAAAAAAAAAAAATACTGCGAAATTTTTTTTTGGTTATGTTCAACTTTGGAAATGAAGGCATCAGACTTTATTTCGAACACACATACAAATAATTGGAAAACAACTTTCTACACAAATATAATTTAAATCTTAAAATCACTTAAAGATTTGTATTTTTATTAACTAATTTTTATGGTTTTTGTTCTCTTATTCTGTAAGAAAAACAACTTGCCTTTTTTCTATATTTTTAGTTTGTCCGTTTTTATGCTTGTCGCAACAATTAATTTTTCTTTTTCATTCATACACCGATAAACACTTTTTCTTATTTTTCACATCAAACACGAATTTAATATTTGAATGATAAACACAATATTTCTGTTTTATTTGAGAAAAAATAACAATTGCAAATTTTTTCACACTTTTTTGTATTATAAAATAAATGTTAATTTTCTCGTCGTTGCCACTACACGGTTGTTAAAGAACGGACTGAATTTCAGTACTTTATTAGTGTTACCAACACATGTATGGTAAAAACCCGTTATATCAGTGTTGAAAAACGTACAAATATTGTAACAACCTCAATGACGTGAATTAGTTGGTTGTTTATGTGACGCTTCCTCCCGCGAAGGAAACAACTGATCGTTTATTTTGCATGCGTTGTAAAGACAACAATTACTGAAACTTGACGTTGATGTGATGTCTGATTCTGTAGAAAACAGAATTTTCGCACGTTGTTGCGTGACAATTGCTAGCAGTGTTGCCAAACAATGCCTTTTTTCTTACAAGTAAGAAATATTTAACAAAAGAAAAAGGAAAAACCACTAAATAAACAAAGAAATAAACCAAAATAATTAAATACACAAGCACATTAAATAAATAACTTTTGGCTTATTTAATTTTAATCAGAGTTGTTTTTTTAGGCTTTTTCAAATGAAGAATTTATGGTAACTCTGGGTTTTTGCTTACAAATGCCAAAAACATAATAGCACAAAATTCTTCCCGTAAATAAATAGCCTTTAAACGCTTAAAGCGTGAATTATTTGGTTGTTAATCATAGTACTCGCACATCTACAAAAACAACAATTTCTTGTATTTTGTTAGTGTAAAACTACTCCTCTGTCAAAATGATATGAACAGAAAATGAAAGAATAAATGAGATGAATAAAAAAATGCTCACGAAAAAAAATTACATAGGAATACGAAAACAATTTGACAGTAACGCGAGGTGCGTCGATGAAAAAAATTGTAAAACAGCTGTTGGTATGATGATTTGCACAAACCTGGCTAATTAATGTTGTCATACACGACTCCATAGTATAATTGGAAAGTATACTCGTAAGAACAGCTGTTTTACAATTTTTTCATTGATACACCTCGCGTTACTGTTAAATTGTTTTTGTATTCCCATATAACATTTTTTCGTGAGTATTTTAGTCTTCCTCTCCTTTATTCTCTCATTTTCTGTTCATAGC
>MINK01005719.1:0-14958 GCA_001735545.1 Phormia regina
CATATACATACATATGTCGATATGTATATTATACATCAGGGATGATAAATGCAATTTTTATTAATGTACTAATTGAATAAAAAATTGTACTTTTTTTCCAAAACTTTACAATATTTCTTGATCAATATATTTTTGAAACATCTTTCAAAATGGGTGGCCTAATACTTTACAGAAACGAAGCCAATTTAAGTTGATATCAAGCGTAGATTAGACTATGTCTCGTGTTTCCAATGAAGGTTTTAAATGATGATTTAATGAATGATAGTAGTATACCTATATCAGGTTCTTAAAAAAACCCATTATCAAAATTAAACGAGAGAAAAAGGTATAGTCGGTCAAGACCGACCATATGATACCCTTCACCATTGTGTACCAAAATTCGGGAAGGAGCCAATTATGGACCTATACCTGTATTAAGTGGAAAATAAGAACATACTATTGCAGAATATTACGTCGATGCTAAGATTTACATGTATTTATGCACCTTTTAGTAATAATGAAATTTGGCACATAATTTAAAACTTATTTTTGTTAAATTTCAATAAAATATTTAAATTTTTAAGTTATGTTTGAGTGTTAAAACTCTATTGCGGGAGAACATTTGTATGGGGGCCAAAATCAATAGACTTCGTCCTTGTGCCAAGTTTCATCAAATTATCTCTAAAATTGCGGTATGAAAAACATATACTAATGATTAGATTTGTTTTCAGCTTTAAAAATTCCTACACCTCCTCCGCAAATCCTTCAAATTATTTGAAAAGAAAGCTAGTGTTCCCACTCTCTGAGTCTCCACCAATATCAATTTGAGTTTTACATAGTACTTGATCAAAAATCCTATTTTATAAAAGAAAGGTTATTCAAAATGATTACATGTGACAAATGTAAATGAAAAATCCTAAGGCGGCACAGCCAAGCGAAACCAAAAACTTGGTCATTTCGGGGCTAAGACGCAAAATTCTATAAGATCAAACGGTAAAAAAAACAATAATTACAATAACTCGGGAATTGTTCTCAACACAGAGCTATGTATCTTAATAATGATATATAAGCAAAATAGAAAGGATTTGAAAGAAATTCGGAATTTTTTTCTGTATAGTAGACGATGAAACGATCAACTTCCTAACCAGGAATTCTATGTCGCAGATGCTAAAGGGATTATGACAAAAAATTTTTGTGTATTAAAAAAGAAACAAAATTCCCAAAAAAGTTTTTGATTTGGGAAGTCATATGCATAAGCAGGAATAAAGCACCTCAGGCTTATAAAATGGTTGCATTAAGCCAGAAATATACGTGAAAGAGTGCCTTTGGAAACCATTTCTCCTTTTTCTAATAAAATTCAGTATATCCCCTGTTTTCTGGCCTGTTTCCACTTTTTTCTCATTACAACAAAGCAATGGAGTTGTAACAAAGAAATTGTTAGTGTTTGTACCGAAAGTGGCTAATCCATCGAATTGTCCGAAACTCCGTGCAATTGAAACATATGGGACTCTAGTAAAAAAATAATAAAAACAAACGGAGTTTAAAAATAAGTGGACTGGATCGAGCAAAAAAGTGGCCGAAATACAATAGAACCTATTATTAAAATAATTCTGGGATAATATCATATGTTTCCTTAAAACCAACAGGAACCAATTTATTGTTTCATATTTAGAACTTGAATATAACAGTCGTTTAAAAAAAATGTCACTTTTCGCGAGCAGGCCTTAATTGTACTAAATTTATGACTGAAGTACTTTGATACTTTTGAAGAGCATTTTGTACTAAAAAAAATTACAATTGTACTGAATTTATCATCCCTGTTATATATGATCAAAAAAAAAAGACAAGGAAATAGTACAGCAACATAAATCTGCTATATTTTATATACATTTCTAGCACTTTTTTTCATTTCTTTCCTTTATTCTTTTTTTTATAATCCTCCAGCCAACAATGACTTTTAATACTTAAACAAGTGACTGACTAACTGCCTTCAACAAACCATTATTTAAATTTAAAAGATGTTATTTTTAAATACATATTTACATTAAGGATAACGATTTAAATGTGACATCCTTTTGTTACTCATATGTTCATATGTATGTGTGTTTAGAAAATATATATTTACAATTGTATTTGTAAACACATTCGTTTTTCTTTAAAAGAGAAAACATTATTTTATTTATATCAAGGATTTTCAGACATTTTTCACATCCTTATACATTTTAATTTATTGTAATATGTAGCAGTTCATATAAATGTGGGCTTTTTGTACTCGTAAATCCATTATGAAAGTAGAATATTGGACTAAATGTATGAATAAATTAAAAATGTTTATAGGAAAAAAATATATATATATAGAATATGATACAACTAATAACACCTCATGTTATGTATTGAGTGATGAACTCAATTTAAATTGTTATAAAAAACAACTTCATTTTTTTTTCTTCTTCTTTTTTGCGCTCTTGTCCCCAAAAGAAAACATGAAACTTAAAAGCTGAAATAAGTATTTAATGGAGTTAAAGAAATTTGTCATAAATTATCTAATAGGATATTTGTGATCGAAGACCAAATTTCATTAAGGATATTTTTAATCGAAGTTCAAATTTCATTTAGGATTTAAATATGGAATTTAAGTGCTTTTTTCACAATTAAAAAAATGTGTTAATCTCTTCATGTTCCTTCAGTTATGTTGTCAGAATTTAAGGAAAAAGAAGTCATATGTGTAAAGATATTCTGTTGCTTTTCCGGCATTCCATTCTGTCAGGAATTGCAGTTCTATTGTCGCGTTATAATTAATTACGAAAAAAAAATAATAATTAATTTCCAAAAATTTTGTCCAGTGCATCTTGGACTCTTGAACTCTCAGCAACAATAAAATGAATACATGTGAATAGTGGTTCCAAAACGCTTTTTTGGAAATAATTCAGTAACTAAAGAACCGTTAGAGGTATTTCAATAAAAACTCACATGGTTATAGCAGAGATGTTTACAAGTTCATTTGGAGGAATACATCCCCCCTGACCAGCCTGTGTGTTTTATTCAAAATGTTAATTTTTTGAATAGACTGGCTTTTTAAACACAAAAAACCGGTTTAAAAAAAAACATTTTATTTCAGAAAACATGTACTAAATAGTAGTATTTGAATCAAAATTTAGGAAACTTGTTTTTAGGAAAATTTAGGAAAATGTTTCAAATATATATTTAAAGTTAAAATCTTAATTAATTCTGTAGCATTAAACTAATAAATTAAAAATATTTATATTGAAAGAAGTTTGTTTTATCCCAATTATTTTCTTTTTACCTAATTTTCTTCGTATTAAAACAGTTTCACCTACAGAACGATTCAATTCCGACTGGTCTCCATATTAAGATATGATTTCTGTTTAGAATATATTACAGCCTGTGCTATTTTATAGACTAATTAAATTATGGGTTTAACTATAATCGAGACTATTATTGGGACTGCAATCGTGACTACACCCTAGACTATAATTGAGACTATAGTCTAGGCTATCATCAAAACTACAGACTAGACTATAATCGAGACTATAGTTTAAACTATAATCGAGATTATAGCCTAGACTATAATCGAGACTGTAGTCTAGCCTGTAATCGAGACTATGGTCTAGACTATGATTGAGATTATAGTTTAGACTATAATCGAGAATACAGTTAAGACAATAATCGAGACTATAGTCTAAACTAAAATCGAATTATAGACTAGACTATAACCTAGACTATGCTATAGACTATAGCCTTGACTATAATCGAGACTGTAGTCTTGACTGTAATCGAGACTATAGCCTAACCTATAGGCGAGACAATAGTCTAAACCGTAATCGGGACTATAGTCTAGACTATAATCGAGATTATAGCCTTGACAACAATCGGGACTATAGTCTAGACTATAATCGAGACTATAGTCTAGACTGCAATAAAGACTATAGTCTAGTCTTTAATCGAGACTATAGTCTAGACTATAATCGAGACTACAGTCTTGATTATAATCAAGACTATAGCATAGACTATAATCGAGACTATAGTCTAGACTATAATATAAAATTATAGCCTTGACTATGATCGGGACTATAGTTCAGACTATAATCAAGACTGTAGTCTAGTCTGTAATCGAGACGATGGCATAGCCTGTAATCGAGCCTATAATCGAGACTATAATCGAAACAATAATCGAGACTATAGACTAAGTTTATAGTCTACACCGTAATCGGGACTATAGTCTAGACTATAATCATGATTATAGCCTTGACTATAATCGGGAATATAGTTTAGACTATATTCTTGACAGATATAAACTTTTTTATTGGGAATCATGACAAGAACAACAATAAATAGCACTTTTCTCTCTTAATAATATTAAAAAATATTAATAACTTTTTATTAATATTTTAACGATTAGGGTTAAGAAAATCTTAGACTTTATTTCTAATAAAATTTCGTCTTTTATTTTTGATTGTTAAGTTAACCTCATTTTTTCAACACCAAAAAAACTTAAAGTTATAGCAAAACAATTGCATAAAAACACGCATTATGTTAAGGCGAAAAAGTCCTTCAAATTCCCATGAAAAAAAAAACTGTACATGGACATACTAAATTACCCCAAATGCGTTTAAATAATTAACCTAAATTATAATCAAATATATATTTTATGATTAATAAACAAATAAAAAAAATTTACAATATAATCCTGTGAAAACCACAAGGATATTTCCAATACAAATTACAGCGAAAAAAGGGGGTGTGTGTTGCCCATGGTATTCAAGAGAAAAAGATTTCAATCAATATTTTACGCACAAATTCCCAACGTAATAAATCGATTATTTAGTAAATGGAAGTAGTTAAAGTCATTGCTTAAGGTAACTACTAACTAACTTACCTAACTATATACAATAATTAAATTTCAATAAAAATAATATAAACAACAATAACTACATAAATACAAACAAACTAAGTACATATTAAACAATAATTAATGACGTATGTATGTATGTATGTATGTATGCATATGTATATAAAAAAGAAGTAAAAAAAAATATTCCATTCTAAAGCTCAATAACCTAAAAGTTCAATGAACTCCTTCCTGTATTTCAGTTGCCAAGCCGGTTAGGCAATTACTTAGGTCTGTCATATATATATGAGAGAGTAAATTAGTTTTAATGACGAAATATATTTATATAGTACTCCTATCAATTTTTTTAAATCTATTTTTAATTTTTTACTACACACATACATCCATACATACATATATCCCCTGAATAGTTGTTAAAACAAAGAAATTTTCAAAATAAAAAAAAAATACTTTAAAAATACACTTATATTTAAACGTTAAAAAAAATTGGCCTTCCGTGTTTAAATGTCGTTGGCTTTGACTTTGTGTCTATTGTAATATTAGATGGGATGAAGAAGTTTTATATTTCGTCGCTATTTATTTGTTGCAATTTCAACTAATAATAGTAAAAATTGTTGTAATATAATAAACGGCTCCTTGGGGTGTCTAAACATAACATTAAACAAGATTTTTTGTTATTTATTTTTAATAGCAGACAATATTAGAAAAAAAGAAAAAAAACTACAAGTACAAGAACAAACATTTTGTCATGCTATTTTAAAATATATAGTTACAGGAATTTAAATTGCGTGTTTTTTTTAAAGGGAAATTCAAAATAAAGTGTAATTTTAAGATTACATCGTTTATATTTCTTTGAATAGAATAAAATTTAATTAAAAAAAAGATTCGGCTTTAATACCATTCGCTATCTTATCGACAAATAATAAAAACTTCATTTTGACGAGATAAATTTTCCGTTTGTCTTATAAAAACAGGCGAATAGCAAGCTTTGCTTTAAAAAAAATAACAAGAACAACAATTCCATATTTATATATTTTTGTATGTATGTATGTATGTATGTATGTATGTATGTATGTATGTATGTATGTATGTATGTATGTATGTATGTATGTATTTAAGTATGTATGTATGTATGTATGTATGTATGTATGTATGTATGTATGTATGTATGTATGTATGTATGTATGCATGCATATATGTACAGTAAGTATTTTTAGTTGTTTCATTTTGTTTTATTTTAAATTCTGAAAAAGTAACAAAAAAAGGAAATTTTGTGATTTTTTAAAGCGGTTATCCTACAAAAAATCGGTTAACCGAAATTGACTTGAAGGTTCAAATTTCGATTAGCCGGTTTATAAACATTAGCCAAAGTGCAAAATAGAAATTCATTTCATTGAATAGTTTTTTAGAGATTTATTTATATGTTTTAAAAAACAATTAACTCAAAAAATTTATTACTTCATATATCTTTAAAATCGCAATAAATAAATTATTTATTTCCTTAATACAGTATATCCAAAAAGAGTGAAGCTGCATAAATACAAGATATTTTTTGCAAACTCAAAAATGAGGCCAAGCTTATGCTTTATGAGTCAATAAAAATTGTATACAATATATTCATGAACACACGTACATACATTCGTATTTTTTTTGCGTGTTTAAATCAAATACACCGCGATAATACCTGCTTGACCGGAGACAAGATATTAATGAATATCGTAACAAATGATTCATTTTCGAAACAAATATATTTGAGATTGTGTCGAAAATTAAACAAAAAAAGCGAAAGTTCGTAGCATCGCAACTTTTTTATTTTCAAAACATTTTTTTAATATCGGAATATTACTATATTAAATTTTATCGATAAAATCTCGATGGTATATATTTTGACAAATTATCTACTCTTCTAAATTTTTCGATATTTCATTACTTTAAAAATACACATTTTCTTGTTATAGCATATTTGTTGGAAATTCTTTAGTCATAGTTAATTTTGACTCTAGTTAATGATTATTATTATTATTATTATTATTATTATTATTATTATTATTATTTTTTTTATTTATTTATTTTTTTTTTTGGAAAATAATCATACAATCATATCAACGATATCACTTAATACTCGATAGGTATCATAAGCTAACCATCAATATCGATAAATTTGCTGCAACATACTAAACGACGGGTGAGCTCTACGAGTTTACCGATAGTCGTTCACAAATGTTTTATAAGAGAAATTTTCGAAGACGATATCTTTATCGAAGTTCCTGGTTAAGCGTTATTCGCGAAAATATTGATAAATAGTGTCTAAATTTCCTAGGATATTTTTCGATAGAGAGCATAACGATAGTCAACTTTTCTGAATAAAATATTGACACTATATTCTTCGAGAAATTATAAAGTATTAAGCATTCATTATACTAATTAATTATAAAGTATTAAGCATTCATTATACTAATTAAATTCTCGACAATTTTTAATTAAATATTAATATAATAGAAGTTTTTGAAAAAGTTGTAAGTAATTTTGACGTCTGTATATTGATATTTGCCAAATATCATATTTATCTAAACATGTATTTGATATTTTATCTTAAAATAAATTGAACGGATTTGAACAACTGAAAAGTTAATATTATTGAAGGGAAAACATTGAAGTCTCCTGTGAGCAAATTTCTTCCATTATTCTTCTATCTTCGAAATATAATTTTTTTTTATTTATTTATTTATTTATTTATTTATATTTTATTGAAATGAAATTTCGTAATTATATGCTTTGCAAAATTATATATTTTTGGTTAATATTGATCGGTTGTAATTTAGATTTGAGTTTTGTTAGAGAAATTTTTGCGAATTATTTGAAGGTAATATTTTTATCGATGTTTGTGGTTAAGCAGGTATATGCACATATAAGTGTATAAATTTATTCGTAATATATTATTACATGCGATTACTTATGTAATAAGTAACCATACATTGATAAATTCATAAAATTTCAACTATAGGGGAACCAGTTTTTATGAGAGGTTCATCTAAACATAATTTATTTATAAGCAGTGCAAATAATTGTAAATATACATACATTCATACCTCCGTACATAGGTAGTATATAAAGATTATTACTCATTTACTTTGAATATACATATGTACATACATATACATATAACATTTTTTACTTTGGGTTCACTTCAATGCAATGTCACAGTAAAGTAAGTCATTAAAGGTTGTCTGTAAACTATTCTTCTATACGTACACAAGTACATACTATAGTTTGATATTCAAAATAATGTTTTTTTTGTTAAAATAAAACAACTTTATTTTGTTGTTGGAAAATTTATATAATTAATAGTTACTGAAGCATTTTGTTTTAATAAAAATTTTATATATTCATTCATAACTTCTTTTTTTGAGCAACAAATAACTTCCTTGTTTACTGCAGAGAAAATCATTTTTTCTTTTCTTTTAAAAATAAGAGTAGTAATGTGTTGTGTGTTTCTCTTACCAAAAGATTATTACTCAATTTTTATTGATACATGAATGTTTATATTTTTTGTTAAATTTTTTGTTTATCTATGCATGTAAGTATGTAGTATTAAGACGAAGTATACTGACTTAATGACTGAATGCCTGACTGGCTGGCTGTACACTTGGTGTTGTTGTCTGAACAAGTTTGCGATTGCGCTGTTTAGTAATATCGAGTTGATCGAAGAGATCAAAACATATTTACTGTTTAATAAATAGTTTTTTTTTATTGTTAATAACTCAAAAAATAAGATTTAATAGTCTTTCAAAAAATGTTAAGAAATAAATTTTTATTAACTGCGTGTGTAAGAAAAATTGAAAACAATTTCGAATGATAGTATAAAAATAATAAAAATAATATTTGTAACAATAATAATATAGAAATAAAATTATCTTTTTGTAGTTGATCGTCGTATATTTTTTAGTTAATATTCAACAAAGTGAGTCCTCAATTTATCGTTTAATAACTGAAACTTTACAAAATAATGTTGCTGGAGAACCTATAACCCATAAAAGAACGGAATGGGATTTTGATCCGGAAATAAGCCAAAAGAGACGTTCTTTATTTTATGAAGTGAGTTCGTTTTGTGCATAGGTTTTTATAAAAACCATAAAAATGTATATATTTTTATTGTTTTTCAAATTAGACCCACGGTTTTAGAGCTTCGAAATTTATTGAACGCATTGGAGTGGGTCAAGATGGTTTGGAGGAAGAACGTAGAGTTGAGCAGCAACAACGTGATATTGGTAGATTGAATGGCGAACATAATATAAATTATCCAGCATAATATAACTGATGCACGTATTAATATGTTCATAAATATAAATAAGTTTTTTATTTTATTCGTACAATATAAATTTACTATAAACCAGTTTATTTTTGTAATATTTTTAAAATTAAGATTTTTATTTTGTTTTGTTCAAAATATTCATATCATGATTTGCAATTACTGGTAAGTAGTTCCCTACCAAGAAGAACAATTTTTACTTTTCTTAAGTATTTTCCAGTACTTTATGTGCCATCAATACTTATAGTTTTCTAATAAAATGAGAGTTATGGTAGTCGTACAAATGTATCTTATGGGAATTTTGCGTTATTTGTATTCTTTAGTTGATAAATTATTTCCAAAAAAAAAAAGCCTTTTGGAACCACTTTTTCCTTAACAAAAATTTTATAAACATAATGTACTTCTGTGCTATAGATGTTTATTAAATTCTTAAAATGTTATGGTTCCATAACATTTTACTATGTATGTGTGTATAAATTCATTACTACAAATTTTAAATTTCTTTTGTTTTCATATTATTGTTACATATTACAAGTAAAATGAATTTATTCTTTGAGGGTATTATTTTTTACAAGGATATAAATGAAGCATTCATATGCAATATGTACTTGAATTTTATTTTTTTTATGAGTAAATGTATAATTTCTTATTGCTGGCTGTATTATTAGGGACATATAGCATCTGAAGTGGAAAAATGTATATTTTGAACATTTCCAATTACAATCACAATATAATTAAAAAATTATTGTATTTAATTTTCACTTTTAAATCCTGTATCAAAATTCTTAAAAATGACAACATAACGCCACATACATAAACAGATTTTTTTTTTTTTAATTTTGTACATTTCGAAGAGAATTAGTAAATTGAACTTTTCCATTCCATTACAATTTATAGGTTAATTATAATTGTACATGTATTAGATTACTTAAAGCAACCCAGTTGGCAAAATGATCTTAGACGATAATTGTCTTAAATAGCTTCTTCGATCAAATGCTTTTTAAGATCGATAATGTCTTGAATGTTTTCACTTTTTTTATTTTTTAGATGACAAGGAAGGCGACAATGTCTTAAATGATTTTTTTTTGTTAAGTTTGTTGATGATAAATTCTTTCATTTAAGTAAATTTGATAATGTGAAGAGCGCTTGTCACCCAAAATTATCCAAATGAAAACATAAATGTCAATGTCTTAAAGTTTTCCTTTGTAGAACTTTTTTGATGACAATTTGAGCGACAAAGATTTGAATGTTGTCTTTTATATAATTCCAGTATGCAGTAACTATATTTAGAAACAAAAGAAAAACAGACTAGAAAATGAAATATTCATTTCAACACGATAAGCCAAAACGTTTGATCGTAAATATTTTATATACCAGCAAAAACAGAACTGAAAAAGTCATGAATTTAACATTGTGTTGTCATTGAAAGGAAGAAATTAGTGGTACAAAAGAGCTGCAGAAGTTCTTTTTTCTAGCCCGTGGTTGTCATTAGTAGGATGTTTTTCTTTTATACTTCTTGTTCATTGATCTCGAAGTACTTCTCTTAAAACTATGTTTAAAAAAATTTTTAACAAAAAATCCGTTTTAGCCTTATTAATAAATAGATGCTTTAAAATTGTTAAAATTTTAATTTTCTTAGATATTTTTAACCTTTTAATTTATTTTAATTTATTTTCACTCACATGGAATATTTTCGCTTTAACTGCAACTGACAGCTACGTAACACATAAATTATATTAAACCAGTCGTAGCATTATTGAAATTTTATATAATAAACTTAAAAGATATAAAAATTAAATTATATTCTCAGTTGAAGTAATGAATTCTAAGTAAAAATGTTCGACTTATCGAAAAAATATAAAAAAAAGTATAAAACAACCGACTCAATGTATTTACCATAGATTATAACATAGATATGAAGTTCAGTTTTATGTTTTTATGACGAAAATTCTTCATTTAATTTATTGATGTAGCTCTACACTTTATTTAAAATTTTTTAAACATTTCTTTTTAGTGAAGAAATTAGCATAATAACTTGTGCAAATGATTTTTTTACATCGATTTTTACGCAGATTTGGTACGTTGAAATAGAAAGCTGTCAACACTGTTTTTACAAATGTCACGTAAAAAGATAGAGCGATCTAATTGCACAACTAAAAAATATGTAAACACAAAAGGCAAAAAAGAGGATAATATGTCGGAGATCATAGGAATGGCAAACAAACAACAAAAATTGGTTGGAACAATTTTTTTTCTTAAACGAAATTGAATAGAAAACAACTCAGGACCCAAATTTCATGAAGGTCATATTCGAAATAATATTAGTTAACGAAATATTGCGTTATGAAAAATAACTTTTTATTGAAGATTTACTTCAAATAAAATTGACAAATTATTTCGAAAATGGCCAACATAAAATTAGGTTCTTGAGATATTTAACTGTTCAGTACTGTTTAAAAAACTAAAATTTGTCAGGAAATTGCCTTGTTTCTAATTGCTGAAACATATGTACATATGTATATTTTTGATGTGATTTGTTTACATTTTTGTTATTGTTTTCGTGTCACGTGCAAAAAGAACAAAACAATGTTGTAAACCAATCGCTGTATAATTCTTGTTTTTTTTCTTCACACGCATGTTACTACGTTACCTTTACGTTTTTGAGTACATAAACACATACAACTCTCACAGACAAAACGTGTCTGCTGATTCGATACATATAAATTTACGGTAGAGTAACGGAGCCTTAACTCTCATAAACAAAACGTGTCAGCTGATTCGATACATTTACGGTAGAGTAACGGAGCCTTAACTCTCATAAGCAAAACATGTCAGCTGACTCGATAAATATACATTTATGTTAGAGTATCGGACCCTTTAGAAAGTTACAATAAAAAATTGTACGACAACGCTGCACATAAGAATTGTGTATAAAGGCCCAACCAGTGAACAAAAATTCTTCGTATCGCAATCAGCTGTTTCAACCCGTTTTATGCAAACGTGTTTATGTAGCCATTGAAAAAAATGTAGGTAGCGTATCGCAGAAATCTATTGATTGATTAGAAAGTTGATTGGTTGGCCCTTAAACATCATTAATTACTTACGCAGGATTAATAAGAACAAGAGGGTATTTTTTCATTTTCACAGTCATCGACTCAACTCACTCAATGTTGAAAGAGAAAAAGTAAAAAACAAAAGTTGCAATAATTCTAAAAATTTATAAATAATTAACAGTGAATGAAAAAAAAAAAAACAAAATTATTAAAAATATAATTACTTTATGTATTGAAAACGTTCATTAACTATATAACATTAAAAAATAAAATAAATATTTACATTCTCTGCTAATATCTTTGTTTCTATGTTAGCTATTTTGAAATTGCCTTTGTTTTTATAAAATTTTAAATCAGAATATTGTGGAAAACACCTAAAAAATAAAATGTTTTACAGAATAAAAAATCATGCTTGTAGATGTTTTATATATCATGAATATACATACAGTAGCGAGCAAAAAAAAAAAAAAAATGCAACTCCTCAAAATTTTAAATTTTGATAAAAGTAATTATGAAAAATGCTGAAAACTATAATTTGGTATTACCACTAATTACTACCAATACATATAAATTTAAGATATTTTTAACGACAAAGGATATTAATAATATTAAAAAATACTATTTTCTCCATACTTTTTAAGAATTTTAGAATATTTATTAATAACATTCTTATAATGGCATTGTAATAATATTAATATATAGTTCTAATATGAAGATTCCTAAAACTATCTTAAAGAAACAATATTGAAACGATCATGCTTGTAACAATTGATACAAGTCATTTAACAGTAGATATTTGATATTATCCACGTTTGGCACTTCAAAGCCACTATTGCCAGCAATCGTTGATTTAATAACGTAAGTATGGAAACTGGAGGTCCTTCTAACATCACACATGTTATTTACTTAAATAAAACCACCACCTTTACTTTTAAAAGCAGGCCCCATAGAATTTTTCGAGTACTGTATAATGAAAATGAGAGCCTATTACGATAGCTTGAATAAATTTGACTTTAAGGGCATAAATTTCGATTTGGGAGGGTCTAGGTAGACTTATTTACTTAAATAGGAATAGTCCAATCATCACTAAAGATGTACTTTTAATTTTTCAACATAAAAAGAGTTCAAAATAGGTATATTTCTTAACTGTTTTCCCTTGAGTTAGAATTTATTTGATATTTGTATATTATTTGAACATTATAGATATTTGAACATAATAGAGATATCGGACATCCAATATATATATATATATATATATATATATTGGATGATGTCATATCATTGGGAAAAAAATACTTTAAGCTATTGATTCCATCTCAATAAAGATTGAAAGTGGTTGCGTTATTTTCTTTCCATTCCAAATATTTATATTATTTGTATACTTTATGAATCTTTGACAATATACAACGATTGAAAATCATGTTTTTAATAACACTATAGTTCCCAACCATTTCCAATCAAAATTTTAAAAATATTCTGAAATTTGTCGGCTTTTCGGCTTCGTAGACAATTTTGATAATTCTTAGATGGAATTATTTTTTTTAGCACCAAGATATAAGATGTTCTTTATCTGAAAAACTGAGATATTTCTCTATAAATCATTAGGTAATACTGAAAATTGTTTAACGATTATAATATTCACTTGTAAAGAAATTTAAAAAAAGTTTTAACCCTAATGTTCGTAAAATAATGATTTATAAACCAGAATGATTGACAATAAGCAAGTATGAGTTTTAAATCTCATCTGGTTTTAATAAAAGTTATTAGCGCATTGTTAAATACTACTACTCATTAGCTAACTACCACAAACATGCACTGTATTTCTGTTGTTTCTAATGACAGATGCGGCTCTACGAAACGGGTGACATATATTATCGTAGTTTTTAAATTACCTCAATATTTCAGGTAAAAAAAGAAGACATTAGACAGATCATATTGAATATTAATATAAATTTGTAAAAAGAAATTTCCAAAAATATCGGTTTTTAATGAAGATTTTTATTTTTTGTTATGTAAGGCAAGCACAAAGTGGTTTTAAATACATAATATTGCCCCCCCAAATTATTAAGTTTTTTCCGCTTCTGGTTATTCATAATATGCGTATTGTTAGAATTAATCGTAGTCGTTTATGTATTTGGTGAAAGGGGGGGGGGTTTGTTGTATGTATATTGTATTGGGTATACAATTGTAAGATAATTACATTTTATTGCAAACATTAGCATTAAGGACTCTTCATAATTTCATCATTTATGGCAGTTGTTGTGACTTAATCATTATAATTTGAGCCAATTTTATACTTGTAACATTCAAAATCAGGACACACATTTACAACAAATATTGCAAAGTCAAAACTAGCTTTAATGTGTATTCTACACACACACACACACACACACACACACACATATATATATATATATATATATATATATATATATATGTATTTATTTTCTCTTACATATCTAACATTGCAAACAATGAATTCATACACATTCATACTAATGTATTTTTGTATATATGTATGTACATAGGTTCGGTATATTGCAAAATTAACTAAAGTAAAAACAATGAGATTGTTAATGAAAGTAAATATTTTAATATACATATTTCATAGCATATTTTAAGGATGCTTTAAAATATTACTTTATTTTGTAAAACCTTATTGAATCATCTTAATTATCTAGGATTGTTTGGCTCATGTGTTGATGTTTTCCATAGTATAATTAGAAAGTATACTCGTAAGAACAGCT
>MINK01005729.1:0-14785 GCA_001735545.1 Phormia regina
GGGCGAGGTGCCACGCCCACTTACTAAATAACTATTAAAAGTAGTATATCTCGGAAATTGGTAATACTAGAGTCCTCAAATTTTGCACGAACAACTTTGACACCTATATGAACATTCTGGAAAAAAAAATAGGCGAACTAGCAATAGGGGGTGTGGCACATCCCACGCCTAATATTGCTTGCCAATACCAAATGCCGTAAATTTAGGAAACTATAACAGTTACAATATGGTCGGAAAAGAAATAGTGGGCGTGTCATCTCTCATATAAAGTTAATACCAAAATTTTTATATCTGGGAAACTATAAAAGTTAGAGAGCTCAAATAAATCATATATATAAATCATACTTTCAGCGAGTTAACTTAAAAATCAATTTAAAAATGGTGCATAATAACAGCATAAATATAAGTGGACCAGATATTTTTGGTCTCTGAACTTCAGAGTATGATCAACTGAACAACGTAAACGAAACAGTAAAATGAACGATTATACCCAACTCTATATACATATATTCAAACAACAAAAAATATTTGATTCTTTTTAAAATGTTACAAAATTAAGAGGTTGCAGTCTGTCAAAATATAAAAATATTCTAGGTTTTTAATTCTTTAAGGATTCCATTTATTATTGTAGATGCAAGAAATCATTCCGATGAAGAAACAATTATAGCTCGAGTTCTTTTTTAGTATTTTACTTGATGAATTTTAAAACATGAGTTCTTTCCCAAAAGGCCTTCTTATTTTATGGCAGTGTCTAATATTTCGTTTACAATAGGGCCATTACTCCAACATATTTCATCATACCTCAAGAATGGTATGATTTATAAATATTTTTTGATTTAGAGCAGGTTGGGTGAAGGTTGAATGTATGTTTTGATTTATTTAAATTAAAAGAAACATAAACTTACCATTATATTTTGAAATTGTACACCAGTTATTAAAATAATACATTTTTATTATTGTTTAGTTCTTATTTATTAAACATTATTTATATTTACAATTATTTATTAAAAAAAATACCTTCTTATGTATACAAAATTAAAAAAAATGTATACGTATTTTATTATTTAATAAATTATTACATATCAAAACCAATAATAATAAAGTGTATATAATAAAAACTTTGTTAGAAATGAAATAGTTTCATATAAAATGATTGCACACAAAATAATAATTATTTGCTAAAATAATATTTTTAATAAAAGCCATATTGCATTAAAACAAGAAACATTTAAAATGAAATCTTAATATTTCAAAATATAAAAAAATCACATAATAATAAAAATAATATAATTAACACGTATGTATGTATTTAAACCCTTTTTCAGTATGTGTAATATTTTAATCAATTCTTGTCATAGTTAAAATATCCACTAATTACTTGTGCTAAAATATTAACGAAGAAAAACATTTTTTTATAAATTTATTGAATATGTGTATTTTTTTAAAATAAATGCTTATTATGTATATAGCATAATAATTCTATAAACTAAATTATTTTTAAATTTAATTTTAATATTTATATAAAATTTAACTTCATATTGAAAAAATGTAGAAACTTCAATTATTTAAAAAATAGTAAATAAATCTTGTATGTAAATTGTATATATTTATATAAGTATGAAGTGCTTATGAATTATATTTTTTTTTTATTTTGATAAAAAAGAAAATTAATTTTGCTTAATTTATATGTGTCAATTTTGCTTTATTGAGTCCAAATGTTGAATAAATTGAGAAAAATATTAAATATATTATATTTTTACAAATAAGTAGTTTTCTCACAAAATTAGATTTTTTACAAACTAGATACGTATTATGTAAATATAAAATGAAAAAATTCAAAAATATTCAGCAAAATTTGTTGATTATTCTCTTGAAAATCTGGAAATAGAAATAAGCAAGAATTACACATTTAAAATTAAATTTTCTTAATATGACTTTACAGAAATATAGGTAATAATAATAATAAACATAATAATTTAAGTTATACGACAAATTCAATTTGTTATTTTTTTCAAAATATTTATGGCAAAAAATCGTTAACCGACCCAATAAGTTTATATAGGACTTTGTAGAGCTCTAAACAAATCATAAAATTTTGAATTAATTCGCGAATCATTCATGCACTGAATTAGTAAATTTTGAATTAATTCATTTCACAAAAAAATTAATTGAATGAAATTGAGTGAATTCAAATGAATTTGTAAAAAGAATTAATTGCAAATCATTTCCAATATAAACTCAGAAACCAAAAGAGGGTTATACGACCACTTTACCACACAACTCTCATAAAAAGTGAAAGTCGTAAATGCTTATGGTAGATATTCGGTCAAGGAGAATTCTCTTTTCTTAAATTTATGTAACAAAAAATAATAGAATAATTATCAGAATAATTATCAGAATAATTATAATGATTTAAAATTAAGAAATGTACTACAGTTTGCTTTCCATTTTAAAATATATTCAATTTAAAAAACATTTCAAAATACAAAAGAAATAAAAAAAAAATATAAATACCTTGAAGATTATATCAATTTTTTTACATCTGTTGCTGCCAAAATACCATTATTTTGAGAACCAACGGTATCGCGCATTCGTGAAAATAATGTTGAATTTCGCACATTTAAAACACCACTACCAATAACGCTGTCATTGGCATTTAATTTAACAATTGTCGGCTTTCTCTTTACAATATTTGCAGCGCTAGACGTGCTAGTATTAGAAGATACTTGATTTTTGGGCCCCATCATAAAGTAAGTACGTGGAACTGAAGGCTTTTCTTTTGTTTCATCTCTTTTGATGGGTATTTCATTTGATTTTGTTGCCGCAGCTGAAGCTGGACCAGCCGTTTCATTGTTGGCAACATCATTTGGATTTACGCGTACATTCGATGAATATTTAGTTGGTCTTAATTTTTCTGGTATCATATGGGATTTAATTTCCAATTCGGTTGTATTGATGACTTCACAGTCAATTTGCATTAGAACAACATCGCCATTATGTAATGGATTACCAGCTGGCAGCATAAGAGACATTTTGGGGCGAGAACTTTTGTTGTATATCGATGCTGGTAATAAAATGTGATCCATATTGAAGGACAAAACATAAAAAGTATCATCTTGTCTTTTAATTCCCCTAAAAAGTCTCAAATATTCTTCACTAATTCGTGGCTTGAATAAGTCTAACGAATTTCGATCGCCTTCACTGTTCAGTTTTGGATGCTTTTGTTGCGTTTCTGGGTCTAAGATAATTTTGCGTTTTTGCTTAGTACCAATGGGAGCCTGTAAGGGTAAATCATAATCCATATAAGATCCAGATCCAAATTTAAAATGTTCCATGTGTTCAAAATCATTGCCAATTCCGTTGCCAGTTAAATTCAAGTAATCATTGCCGCCAATCCATTTATGTAAATTCCTAGCCAATCTCATATTTTCCTGTGTTGCATTTGCATATGTTGTCGTTGTCGTTGCTGCTATTGTCGAAGACCTTCTTATGGGCGGTTCATCTTTAGCCGAAGTACCATTCATCTTATCCGCTGACGTACGATTAACGGGACGCAAGAAATGCAATGGCGGTGGTGGCATATTTGCCATTTCGGTTTCACGCTTACTGCGATTGGTCTGTTCATGAAATTCATGTTCATTTGGGACCCACAACAAACGTCGACCTGTTTGCACGGCTGGTTCATCATTGCCACTTGTCACCGTTGTCTCGATAGCATTCTCAAGAGCTGTTTTATTGAGGTAATTTTGGAAATTACCAACGTTCAATGTGACCATAAAAGCCATGGCAAAAAGGACAGCAACATTTTTCTTAACAGTTGCCGCATTCATACGTTGTTTGAAACCTTTGTTTATGAATGGACTCGAATTTGCCGGTTTTGGTGCAATTTTTACATGATGTGTTGTTGATGTAGATGTTGTTGTTGTTGTTGTGCTTCCACAATTACTATTCGATGCACAATTATCCAAATGTTGTTTGGCATTATTCATAAGATACGATGTATCAATTGCATTTAATACTGCTCCACTATTTTTACCATCCATATTTAGTGTATTCAATATGAATTCACTAACATTTCCATGTTTACAATTACAAGTTTGCGCAAATGCCATCAATTGTGAACGTAAGGACGAATTTTCCTGAAAAATTGATATATTAATATAAAATACATATTATATATTCTATTTAAGGTAATATCTCAAATTATCTATCATATAAAATCTATATTATTAAGAGCTATTTGTATTTTGTGTGACTGTATTGATAAAGTGTGTCATTTTTTTAATCGGAACAAAGGACCATTGTATTTGAGCATCTAAATTCGTCGAATTGTGGCCAAATTTTGTGGACCAATATTTATATTTGCCAGTTTAGAAATTTATCACTAAAATGCATTATTTAAGCGAATAGACAAAGTTGTCAAAAATATGGGTTTCATTTCATACCTTTTTTACGGTTGCCTTAAATTATGCTTTAAAAATTTTTAATTCATATCGAAAAATTAATTAATCTCAATATTTCTTCAATAAAAACTAACCATGTGCTTTTATTTTATTACAACATCAACATTTTTTAGTTTTGTTTTAAAATGTCACTAAACTGGTATATGAGGGAGCGTGTATTAGTCTATATTTCGTTAACTGTTATTAATATAGTTCTGGTTATTGTTGCCTAATGAGCCGGTTAAATCTAAAAAATTTAAATAAGTCTCAATCATTTACTTGTTTTGTTGTCTTCGTTTTTCTAATAAATATTGTAGCTTGTATATATACATATATGATTAACATCATTTCCATAAAATTGTTAAATGTATATTTACATTAACACGTATTATTGCACATAGTTAATACGTTTGTTGGCAAAATACATATTTCTTTTATATGTTCAATGAACTTAAAACTTAAGATTGCGGGGAATATGTTAAATTTATTTTGTGTTTATGTGTACGTATTTCAGGGAATGTATTTAGGCCTTCTACATTGGAAACATTCATCCATATATGTACATATGTAGTACGAAAAAGTAGGTAAAAACATTTGTATATAAATTTATTTATTTTCTCTTTATTTCGGATTTGTTTATGAAAAAAACTGGTAAATAACAAGTGACTAATACTTTTTAACAATATATTTTATACAAATAATATACTACACAGAGCTAGATACAGAAACATACAAACATACATACACATATAAGTTGTATTTATACATTAATAAAAAAAGAGAAAGGTAATAATAGTAATACAACTTAAAATGTTTATGATGCAGAAACTTTTACGTGGAATTACAAAAAAAAAAAAACAATTGGAAAATTGATTAATAATTTCAAAATTAGTTAAAATAGTTTTGTCATAAATTAATTTTAATTTAGGCAATACGTTAAATAAGAGGGCAGTGCAAGCAACTATTATTATTTTTCTTATTCATTTTTAATAAATATTAATCCCCTGTTTTATAAGATAAACGGAAAATTTGTCTAGTCAAAATGTATGGAAAACAACAAATAAATTTCAAATTGTTATGTTATGTTTATTGGACAATTTTAATTTTAAGCGATATTTATCTGATACTGCTTGGGGCATCAGTTCAAAATATATTAAATATGAACAATAAAGCAAACCAAAATTTTTGTTTATAAGATACGTAGATCTCTGCCTATTTATTGTAAAATAAATGTTACCTCGTAGAAGGATATGTGTAGAAAAAGAAAGGTGCACGTAGTGCTTATGTTAAAGACAAGTTGGAGATTTATTAATTTTTAACCAATAGTTTAGTCAAAATACTTCCAGCAAAGTTGCATTAAAAAGGAAGCAAGAATATATTCTAAAGTTGTTAGCAAAAAAGCAGCCTATAACAATTCTTACTTAAACAGATACATTTCCATTAAATCCTTTATAAGGAGTTCATATTTTTTTCACCCTTTTCGCAGCATTTATTTTTTAGAAATATTAGTGTCAGTAATTTTGATCCTCCCTTTTCTGATAAAAAAAAATGAGGTAGCCGATGAATTGGCTAGGAACGGCTCAGCTTTGGATGGTGCTGTAAGTGAAAGTGGTGCTAGACCACCGATAGGCTTTTACTTCAGGTTGATTAGAGATAGAACCCATCATGCATGGAATCGTAGAGCAGGCTGCAGGTTGTCAAGGGCCATATGACCAAAACTGGACATGAAAAGGGGAAACCTGAAAGCCATTATAGGCATCTTGACAGGAAATTGTCCTATAGGGGGAATGATGTGGAATCGGGAGATAGGTTCCTCCGGTCTTTGCATGATGTGCGAAGATAATGAGGAAATAGAGACAGTGGAGCATATTTTATGTCATTGTCCATGTCTACAACGGAGTAGACAGAAATGGCTAGGTAGCTGATTCGTCGATGAATTGGATAGCTTATCAGGAATGGAGATGAGTAGCTTTACAGGATTCGTCATGTGAATAGGCTGGCTAAAAGGATGCCGTTGGCTTACGGCAAATGAAGTAGGGCGGTAATACCTTCCTCTATCCTGGATCTCTTTTTTCAATTCTTTTCTGTTCTTTTCTTGGTCGCAGCTTTCTAACTTCTTTTTATTTCTTTCCTCTTCTCTAATTAATTTCTTCGAAGGGACTTACAATGGACCTCTAGGTCTCCAAGTGGATGCACAGGAAGACTTCTCTACCTACCTACCTTCTGATAAAAATCCGAATTTCCAAGTTGTCTTTCTAACAATTGTTTTATATTTTAAATTTAAATTAAATAATATCTATGCTATGTAATTACAAATAAATAAACTTGTTTATACTAATTTTTTCTAGTGTAATAAAAGTTATTGACCTTAAATTGTGTAAGGATTTATTGTGCGAAGTCTGAAGATTCGAATTTTTTCAAAACATTTAAAACAACCTCTTAAATAATCATCTTTTATAATAACGTATATTTTACACAACCATATATTCTGCGTTTCTTTCACTTTAATTTTATAAGAAAAAGTTTAAGATTATTTGTTAATAATATGGTTTATTCCCCAAAAAATATTTAATGCGTAATTCTCAACATGTTAATAAATTAACGAAATATTTTATATTGTTATCAGTTTTTGTTCAATCATTTTTATTTTTTAAAGATCACTTGCACATTTACTAATTTGTGCATTAAAGATGAAAAAATATGGTATCGTAGCATCTTTTTTTTCGAATTTTGCTAAATTTTATAAAATGTGTTTTACTTATCAGTAAACAAACATTATACAATGAATTGAAATGGAAAATAAAAATACGTATTTTTAAAATAAAAAAACACTTGCTTGCTTGATTGCTGTCCGTTGCCTAGTGATAAGATAAATTTCGTCTAACTTCTGACACTGGAATGTCTTTAAACAAAAATGCATTTATAGTTTTGAAAGTTATTGCGCCTTAAAATATTTAAAGAAAGGTGAAAAATTTAGAAGAGACCAATAAAGTATTTTGAAATAAGTGTAAAGAAGCATGGTGCACAAATTTTTACATTTATTGTTTCAAGAAGTCAAGTAGAAATATCGCAAAATTAAAGTTTTCATTAAATGGTATTCAGAAACACTTTTGTTTATGTGGCAGTGCTATAATATTAAAAAAAACAGACAAATAATGCAAAACATTTTTTAAAATGTGTTTCTATTAATTACTTAATATGGTGTATTTAAAAAAACTCGGCGACTTATTATTGTACCATAATTACTTTGTTTTGTGGTTTAAAAACCCCATGACTAAATTTTTAACAGTATTAAGTAATCCACACTCAAAGAACAATTATTATGCAAATAGAATAGGTAAATAAATATTTAAAAAATATATACCAGCTGCCATATTATTTGTATAACAAAACCTTTATTTAAGAAATTGTAGCAAATAAAATTTACTTACCCCTTTTAACGAATAGTTTTCTTTTTCCAAATCACTTATACGATTTTCTAATCTTTCGACATATTCCTTTTTCTTTTTACGTGACAACGAAGCCGATTCACGATTTTTCAACATTCGCAATTGTTTTTTCAATAGTTTATCATCATTTAGACCCTTAAGCATGCTTAAGTCGGTGCGACCATTTCTTGTATGACTTAGTGTTGCTCTGGCAGCAGCCATAGCAGCTGCAGTACGTGCATTTGATGTAACAACTTTGGTTGGTTGTTGCTTAGCCATCATTGGTCCGGAGGCTTTAACCATTTTCGATACAAATTGTAAAGATTGAGCGTTTGAAGTTGGAGCAGTTGATGTCGTTGAAGCATTATTAATACTGGCAGACGATGTGTTACTGCTATTTGAATTGTTAGTTAATTTATTAGCTGTTATTACTTTGCCATTAGCTGTTTTCATTATAATTTTGGGCATTTGACCATTAGCTCCCGTTATTTTTTTGCCATTTGTATTCATTTTTTGCATCAAGGCTTTGAAATCATTCGAAGAAAGGTATATAGTTTTAGGTTTTGTGTTAGGTGGAGGTGTTACTTTTGGACTACCACCAGCAGATATATTATTGGGTGCAGTTGAAACCACATTTACAGGTTGTGTGATGATATTTTTTTTAGCAGGTGATTTGTTTTCAATCTTAATTGCGGTAGGAGCTTTAATATTTACCACAGGACTAACGGTTGTTAATGGTACTGTTTGCACAGGTATAATAGCTCCTTGAACAAAGTTTACTGGTGGCACACTTTGTATTGTAGTTACGGGCAACACCGGCAATGTAATTGGCAATAAAGTCGTTGTAGCAGTTGTTGTCGTTGTTAATGGCATTTCTTCTTCCTTGACCGCAACGGCGACATTAGAATTGTTATTATTAAATTGTTGCGCAGATGGTAATTGAGAGGTTTCGTTCATTTTAATATCGCTTTCAGATTTTTCATTTTTGAATTTTATAAATTCTAAAATATCATCATCGTGTTCCTGGGTAATTGTACATTTATAATTTTGTGACATTGAAGCCACCGAAGAAGCATCACTTTGTATACCACTTGTAGAACTACCACTAGAACTTGTACAGCTGCCAGTTGGGGAGGGGGTATTGCGACTATTCTCATTTAGCTTCATAATAGTATCCTGTGTCAAATCGTCAATTTTTACATCGTCATCATTGAGAAAATTAATAAAATCATCTGGATTAAAATGGTCCCCATCTATCGATGTGGGAGACGAAGTACGAGCGGGTGTTTCATTTGGTGAGGAATATCCTGCTGATTGTTGAGATGTAGCAGGTGATGGAAATGCCGAAAAGTTAAAATGATAATCATTTTCAAAATTTCTTTGATTTTCTTCTCCCACAGATTGTTGCTGTTGTTGTTGTGATGCTACTATTTGCTCAATATTTGTTTTATCCGATAATGACAATCCATTTGGATCGTTAATTGTCATATCAAAATCATTTTGATTAAAAGCATTTGCAAAAGCATTTATATCCAATGAAGCATCTAATTGGGAGTCAGTAGATCGTATTATTTCATCCAAGTCATCGAGACTATAGTCCCCTGGTTGAGGCATAAACGATGCTATTTCATCTGCAAAATTATATTTAAAATAATTTTTTGTATTATAAATAAATTTCATATTTTTATGTGATTGTTTATTTAACAGATTTTAAACATATGTATGTCTGAAACGAACTTAAACATTGTGATTGTTGTTTGTTATCATGGCTAAATGCGAAATCTTAAGTTTTAATTATTAATTTGCATAACAAGGTAACAAAAATCAAATCTTCAAATAACTTCTGCAAAAATTGTATAAGTCATGCAAACGTCTATATGATAAAGAGGTTTAAGAGCTTGTGAAAAGAGCATTAACTCAAAGCACAAAACAAAGTTTTTATACGTAAATTGGTTACTCTTAAAATGTATTGACTTAAATGTATTGAATTAAACACAAGCTCTTTTATAGAAATCATTCAAGGTAAAAAGTGATTTCAAAAGATATCGACAATTCACGAACTGAAATTATTGATTGATATTAAAGATATATTCATAACACGGTAAGTACTATATATACACAAGCATAAAAAGGCCAAAAATTATCGAAAAATTGTTGTAAATAAAATTAGGTAGTCGCTGACTTTTCAGATCGTCCAGGTCAGAGTTATATATATCATATATTATGGGGAACGTAACTGACATCTTCTAAAAAACGATGTTGTAAATGTGTTAATAAAAAATGGTGCAGCTATTTAACAATGGATGGCAATCTACTAAACTTTCCAGAACTCTTTTCATTTTTAAAATATCTGGCAATAATAAATGAATAAGAGAACTTCAGAGAGGAACATGTTAGCATTCTCTATATGGTTCAATATAATGGTCGGAAACTATCCGTGGTTGAACCAACGGATTACTTCAAAACCATGATTGAAATACCTGACAGGGACCTTTGGGTTAGAAGTAGGCACCGGAGAGGGGGTCTACTTTCTGGGAACTTATATCAGACGATCATATAAATCTGACAATTGTAGCATTTTCCAAGCAGAAATTCTGGTCATATATAAATTCCTGAGGTTGCTGGAGGAGAATGTTGAGATCACTATATATTTTGACTGTCAGGCAGCATTATTGGCCCTGAAAGATTGGTATTTGAGTGTAGGAAGGAATTGAAAAGACTAATGAATGTATTTAAAATAAGACTCTGTGGGGTCCCGAGACACTGCGACATTCTCGGCAATGAAGAAGCTGATGATCTGACTCGCAATGTCTCGGAGTTGAACAGGTCCTTTGTTGTAACATCTGTTAGACTTACAATAGGATCCTATTATGGGGTCATAAGGGAGGGGATTCTGGACAACCAGAATCGAGCCTGGTGGAATAGAACGGACTGCAGGATATCTAAAGCATTATGGCCTAGTCTTAAACTGTTAGTTTCGAAACACCTTCTAGGTATGAGTCGTAGTAGTATAAGAATCGTGGTAGAAATGAGTACCGGTCATTGCTCATTAGAGAACATGATATGTGAATGGGACATTGGCACGACAGATTTCTGTAGGTAGCACATTGTCTGTCATTGCTGTGCTTATTAATCTCATAGGGTTTGTAAAGGTAGTAGGATGGCTTAGGAGAAATCAGAACTGATTGCAATGATTTAGATTCTACTATTCTCTTACTTATATACACTCTTCTTCTATTTCTTAAAGGGATCACAATGGACCTTTTTGGTCTCGGGATTGAGGTGTGAATACGTCACCCTTTTCAACCTAACCTAATCTTAGAAAGAAGAAACCCCATATTAAAGGGTAATAGAAGATATTAGGAAGATCTTATGTAAGAAATTTCAAAAATATTTTATTAAAAAGTATTAAAAAGATTACCCAGGAAAAATTTTATTAGTTTTACAACCTGTTCCGGAACCTATGAAAATAGCCTGTATTTGTTTTACTTTGGCGTTGCGACTAATGATTTTTTTTAAATTGTCACCTCCAGTTCTGAGTAAGTGTTAACTAGCCAACACTCATTCTATGGAACGATTCTAGAGCTAGTTTAGAACAAGTTGGTTTATTCTAACGAAATTTGTGAAATTTTGTATACAAGTTCTTTTTAAACAGTTCTATGAAGTCATTCGAGAACCATTAATTTATTCTCAGAAGTGATATAGAAGTCTTACAGAATTAGTTCTTAAGAACTAGTTTTCTAAAACATTATTTAGAATTGGTTATGATACCACTAGTTCTGAGGATGTTATTTAAAAATTTCAAGTGGTTCTGATTACACCAGTTCTAGAACTAATGATTTTAGAACATGTTTTAAATTTTTTCCTGGGTATTTTCTTTTAAATTTAAAAATTAAATATAAAATTCTTAACAAAATCAAAATATTAAATAGCATACATACTTAACATGATAATTGTTTAAAAATCAAATGAAAATATGCTGAGCTTCTTGTTTCTCTATAAAAATGAAATGTCTTCGTATGGAAATCCAAAGGAAGTCTTTTTTATTGTTTGTGGTCCTTTTATATATACATATGGAAGCCATCGAATGCTATATTAAAAGGCGTTTAAAATTTTCGTAAAGTGTAATTCTATACGATTAAGCAGAAGGGTTTCATTAAAGAAAAACAAAACAAAAAATGTTGAGAGAAAATGGTTTAAAATACCCATTAGTCTGTTTCTCTTATCAAAGTTGTATTGTCATGAACAGAGTTAATGAAACCCGTATACAAACATATGAATGTACGTATACTTCTTTCAACAATAAATGAGAATATTTGATAATACACACTACGGAATAGTTCTTATTACGATACTCAGAAAATGTGTTATCTTTTGTTACCATTAAACAGATTTCGTAAATAGTCTTCTGTGATAAGATTGGTTTGACTTCTTCTTCGTTATTGGTACATATAAACACAAAATACTTAAGATATTACTTACTACATACAATTGTTCAATATTAAAAAATGTTTTGAAATTTATATTAATATCAGCGTTCCTATTTTAATCTGATTAAACTAAAACGGTATATTTGTTTTTGATAGTTCGGATAGTTTGCTCTAAATATTATGATATTCCCAAGTATTATCTGAATTTTAACAATAAATCATGTATTTTAATTATTTTATTGATAGAAAATTTTATTATTTTTTTATTATATTACAAGTTATTATGATATAAATACTATTTTATCCTGGATGTTTATTCCTAAACATTAACCTGCATTTTATGTGTAATAAAAATTTTGGATAGGTACTATTGTATTTTATTTAATGGCCTGAAAACACGTTTTTGTAATGCCCACATTTATTTTAATTACTATTATTTCTGCAGGGACAAATACCCGCATTAACTTAAAATATTTCAATGCCGTAAGTAAATATTAAATATAACATATTAAAAAAGTCACTTCAGCTTTTTAAGTTTTATCATACCCAGCGCAATCCCTATTTATATGACATTAGATCAAAATCTAAACCACCTTGTACTGTTTCGTTTCTGACGTTAGAGGATTTTGATACTCGAAAAGGATAAAGTGGGGTTTTAAATTAATAAATGGTTTCTGAAGACTAAAGATCAACATATCTATATACGACTGTTTGTTAACTTTATTGAAAAAGAAAAATGTAAAGAATATACAAAAGAGAAAGAGAGAAATTATCACAAACGTCAACCATTTTTTAGATTTTTATTAAATTTAAAAAAACCTGTTTTATCTATGTATAAAAAACATGTCGTAAACAAACATCATTTTAAGATTCTATCATTTTTACCCCGGTAAAATAAAATGGAACGTACTAAAGCCATTTTTAAATCAAAATAAATTATGTATAGTATACAATTAAAATTAAAAACAGATAAAGTAATTTACTCACACCTATAAAAACACAATCGCAATATTTAATATTTATTATCAAAATCTTTTAAAAATAGAGAAACTTCTAGCTCAAGTTTTTACTAAACATATGTTTCAATTAAAATAATAGAAAACAAATAAGAAAATAGCATTTATATTTTTTATTGTATACAATTTTAGAAATATGCATTATGACACAAATTTTGTATTAAAAAGTGAAGGGCGTTTTATACAGCTAAACATATTTTTGCATTTATTTTTTGTTGTTTTATAAAGAATTATTGAATGAGTCTCCACTTTTGCCATCATTTTTACTACACACAAACATCTCATACACTCAATACGTAATTGCACTATACAATATTTCTGCTACTCTCTATTCAATATATATTCAAACATATATACACACACATGAATCTACAATCACACACACTCAACCAACAATCAACATTTTTTTATGCAAAATTTCCCAAATTGCTGCTCACCGTAAAAGTTTTCATTGTCCACATCCATTTTTAACGTGTTTTTTTTCCTTTAAATAATCAGTTTTTGCATTATTTCACTTGTTTATATGTTTCCTTTTATCATTTTTCATTTATTTTATGAGTTTGTCATCATTATCTATTAGATTTATTTTTAAAAACCACCGGCCGTATTCAACACAATATAAAATAATTGTCGACGAGGCAAAAGTTGAACGGCAACTAAAAAGAGAATGTCAAAACAGAGACGTCCGCCGAACAACTTTAATGGCGACGGTGGTTTTTGTTAAAATATACGGCGGATGCTTAAAATCGGCTGTTTGCTGGTTTCCTTCTTTTCGCATCTTTAATAGGGCAACGCATAGTATAATTAGGAAGTATAATCGTAGGAACAGTTGTTTTAAAATTTTTATTGACATACCTCGCGGAACTGTCAATATGTTTTTGTATTCCTATCAGGGATAAAAAAAATTGATATTAATATTAATTTCAAATAGTACTTTTTTCATCCTCAAAGTACTAAATTTCAAATTTTCAATAATTATTAATTTTTTACTGAGAGTAAGGAATGCGCAGGAAAAAATCCGTGCATGTTCAAGGGCTCATAACTTATGATGTAGTAAAAAATAAATAATTATGTTAACTGGTTTACATTGGTCATTATGCTATCCGCTTCTCATTACAAGAACAAAACAGTTTAGTGGTTACAAAAAAATACTAAGCGTTCATGTTTTGTCCATGTTCGCACAATTGTTCGAGCAACCATGTCTGCCACCAAACGTCATTTTGTATGCGGAAGAAGAGGCGCTGAACGTTTTGTTCATGTGCGAACAAGAAAAAGGATAATTTTGTTCACGTGTAAACAAGAAAAAGGCTAGTATAGACGCATAGTATGTGCTGTAGTTTAATTCATGATGCAATTATAGTTTCATCCATAGTATAATTAGAAAGTATACTCGTAAGAACAGCTGTTTTACAATTTTTCATTGATACACCTCGCATTACTGTCAAATTGTTTTTGTATTCCCATGTAAA
>MINK01005732.1:0-40592 GCA_001735545.1 Phormia regina
AGTTGCCATATAAACGGATTTTAATTTACAGCTAAATGAAATCAACAATTTCAATTTCTTTTTGGCTAATATTTATCAGTAATAAGAGAATTATTTAATATCTTTCTTTTTAATTTTCCAACAGGGTTTCATTTTTTTTTATTTGTTTTTTACTTTAAGTTTTAAGTGCATTTTATTATATGAGTGTAGGCATACATTTTTTTTTTTTTTTTTTTTTTTTTTGATGTGCATTTGCAATTACATTTATTATATGAATTTATTAAATAAACCACACAAATTTGTTAATACATTAATTACTAAATAGTTTTGTTAACGATTGCATCACAAAATTTACTTCTTTCAAAAATGTCAACTTCTTTTTAAAAATTATTTATTAAGTTTGAACTGAGTAGTAGACTAGATTAAACTAGTCAAATAAGTTTTTATTTAAAATTGAAATTAATTAGTATTAATAATAAACTATTGTGACTTGTTGAATGAATAAATTTATTAAATAAAAAATATTATATTAATTTTATACTCAAAATAATATTTAAGGAAATATTTAATTTTAACATCAAACATGAATCGATTTTTACTTAAATTTTTACATCATTTATAAAAATTTTACGAACCTAAATTTTTCCAACAATCGTGAGTATTTGTTTAATTTTTATATATAAATATAATATAAAATTTATAAAAAAAAACTTCAAATTAAAAAAAGTGTCTTTATATTTAAATTTTTGCATATTAAATTTTTTTGAAATTATTTTATTAATTGGTAGTCTTTTATCTGTATCTACATGTTTATTATTTTCTAGCTCTTTTTTTACATAAATTTTTATATCCTTCCTGTATCTTTGCTTTTACATTACTCAAGTATATTCTTTTACATCAATTTTTGCTTCAGTTACATAAATTTTATTTAATATTTTTTACACAAATTTTATTTAATAATTGTTGAAAAAATTCCATAATTTTATACATTTTTTTTCAAAATTTTACATACAAAATTTATTTACATATATTTTTGTTTTGAATTTTCATTTGATTACATTCTTTCCGCAATCATGATTATTTATTTACATACATTTTTGCTTTATTCGAGAACTTTTCATTTAAAAATTTAACCCAAAGTAGCTGCTATAATTTTTTGCATAAGTCGAAAGTCTTTTAAATCAATATTTATATCAGGTGTTGGAGTTTTTTACATTAATGTTAAATTAAGTGTAAAACTTTCATTTCTAAAATTTGTGCATCAGTTCACTACCTCAATTTTTACACAAATTAGCACTTTGCACCAAAGACTCACAAATGTTCACATAATTTCAGTGAAGACTTTGTTCCATTACTGTCACTTTTCACAAAAAAATTTACCTCAATGTAGTTACGATACTTTTTATTTTTTTTTTACATCATCTTTGTTTAAATTTTTACAGGAGATTTTTACATAAAGTATTGCATCAATTGTAAATATTTGTTTATTTTACATCAATTGTAAGTATTCATTTGATTAATTTTTTTTAACTTTTATTTTACTCGCTTTAATTACTGGTAAATATATTAGTTTTTACATAAATTTATAAACTAATTGTCAGATTTTTGTATATTAATGGTAAATATTATTTATTTTATTTTATTTATTTTTTCATGAGTATTTTTATTAAGTATAATTTTACGTATAATTTTACATTCATTGTGAGTGTTTGTTTGTAAATGGAACAGTGGAACTACAATTTTTGCATTAATTTTAAGATATTTTCATTATAATTTCTTACCCTTTGATTAATTTTTGAGTCTTTTTAATCAATTGCTTATATTTTTCTAAATAATTGCTTATAGAAATTATTAGTAAGTAATTTTTGTTCTTTAATTTTTACACCAATTATTAGCATAGGTGGTTGGGGTTTTATGCGTTTAAGCTGATGTTTGTAACGCACAGAAAAAAATTATCGGACCACCATCTTGAGAATCACTTCTGAGTGAATTTAACGATGTCCGTCCGTTCGTCTGGACGGCTGGCTGGCTTGGTGGCTAATAGTCCTTGTAAACCTTATGAACAAAGTACAGTTTGCAACTATGAAAATATCTTTGGCATAAATAATTACACTCACACAAGAACGAAATCTATTGGAATTGGTTATGATCGGTTCATGTGTTTTATCACTCAAAATTACCTTAAAAAATATTTAAATGAAATTTAACACAAATATGTAAGCACAAATCCGTATGTCAAATTTCGTGAAGATCGGTGTATTATTGACCGCAGCTAACCTCTTTCGTAAATCACTTTAACATAAATCCCATAAAAATTTTAGAATCAATTTAATATTCGATAAAAATAATATTTTTATATATAAAAATCACAGTGCAAAATTGGATGAAGATCGGTCCATAATTGACAATAGCTCCCATATAAGACCTAATTTCGGGAATTACCCAAAAGTGCATAAATACATGTGAATAGTATTTATTTTTATTTTTCACTTAATAAAAACATTCTTCAACTTAAGCATAAATAGTGAATTTTTCTATACTTCGATTTTGATTGATCGTGTATACCAATTTTTTTACATCAATTATAAGGTGCTTCATTTTTTTAAATCAATCGAGAATATTTTTTATACTTTCATTTTTATACTAGTTGTGTGTGAGTGTGTTCCTATTCATTTATTTGATAGTTTAATGAACTCTAAACACAACTAAAATTCTGTTGAGATAATGAAATTTAAAAGGCCAACAATTGTTTTCTTTAAATTTCTATTAAATTTCTCTACAAAAAATAAAGGTTTCAAGAAAATTAAATCAAACCAACCACCTGCACGTTTTGTTTCTATAATAAATTCACAATTATTTTACCCTCTAATTTGAAAAAGAGTTATTAATTTAATAAAAAAATGTATAGATACAAATTTGAGCTAAAAACCTCAAAATGCCATTTTCTACTTTAAAAATTTTTAACAAAATTCATTATAATTCATCATACTTTTATCTACCGTATGATGAAAAAATAATCAATTTAATCCCTCAAATATTGGCGGTGCATCTATTGAAATATAATAAAAAAAATTATTTTATTATTTCCAAAAAAAACAAAAAAGATAGCAGCAACAAGAGCAACAATCAATCCTTTTTATTTCACGTAAAAAATACACACAAGTGAAAAAAAAAAACAATTAATGGAAAAATTACATTAAAAATTCATGCAACAACACAATGATATTAATGCAACAGCACGAAGATAATAAGGAAAAACTAGGGAAAATTCTAGCGTATAAAAGTATAATGAAAATTTCTCATACTGATAAAGTGTGTGTGTGTATATATGTATTTATCTTTGTTTTCAAATACTTTTTTTTTGTTGGTATACAGGGATACATGTGAAAATATACTAAAACAAATGAATATTTTCCTGGTATCTCGGTGTATGTGTGTGTGTGATTGTATGCATATGATACAAATAACCATAAAAATGTTTACATGAAAAATAATCACATATCGGCTGAATTATCATCAACATCATGGTTGTTATTGTAGTGAGCGTTGCAAACAAACAAACAAATAATTCAAACAAGAGCAGACCATACCAGACAAACTGACAATCATACCGCTATACCAAACAACCAACCAACATCAATGCCATCATCATATTATTCCATAACAGTAAGTAGATCATGAGGCTTAAATACAAATGTTTTTTTTTTTATCTGTAAATACGAGAGGGAGGCGGAGATCATTTACAAACAAACAATCAAAACAAACAGAAAAAAAAAAAAACATATTTAATGTTCATTTACGGCAAACTTCACAAAGAATCGGGACAGTTTTTCATTTTACTGAAAGGGAACCATCATAAAACATAAGAATTGAAGGATTAACAACAAGAAGAAAATAATCATAAAAATATAAAAATGAATGAGCAAACGAACAAACCTTTTATAAAACAGAAGTAAATTATATCTTCGTTAAAATATATACAGAGAAAAAAAATAAGAGCACTTTACTTTGTTAGTAGATCTTGCAACAAAAGCGGTTTTACATCACAAAACAAAAATTAAGAGTGAAATAAAAAAAAATTAAAATAATTGGGTGCGGCTTGTGATGTTGTTGATGATACTAAAGGTTCTTCTATAAACTTTGCTCTTTGTTTATTAAACGTATCTTGCAACAAATATTAAATAGAAAAATAAAAAATAAAAAGAAACTTACTTTCAACATAAATACCAGCACAGATAAATAGAAAATTTTAAGTATTCTAGTACGAAATGTAGTGCAGCATGTAGTATCTTAGTGTTTGGCAAAGTAGTTGCAGCTAATTCAAACAAGTATTTCTTTTTTTAAATAACTTCCTTGAAAAGGAAAATAGTCAGTAGGAAATGTTTACGTTTATAGAAATTGAAGTAAATTTTTTGTTTATAAATATATCTATATCTATATATGTCTTTCTTAAAATGACTTTTTATCCAAATTCTTAGTATTTTCTTAGCTTCTTTTTATATAAAATTGTCCATCAATTTACATCAATTATAATATATAGTAAGATTTTTAAATCTAACGTGCGATTTACGTTATTTTTATATAAAAAATTAAAAAATTTTTCTTCAGTTTTTACATCATTTGTTAGAGTACGTTTAACTCAATGTTTACATCAGTATTTACAATTTTTGTACTTGAACATATATCAAGTTAAAGATTTTCTTTAATATTTGCATCACTTGTAAGCCCTTCACTTCTATTATTTCAACAATGAGGAAGGTGTCCTTCTTTATCTTTTTAAAAAGGTAAACAATTTCAAACCTTTCCATACCTTTAACTTTTATGCCACCACTGTTGAGCTTATAATAATTTTTTACATCAATCGTAAGTATTTCATTATTTTATTTTTGTACATATCGATATTCAATATTCAATTTAGACTTTTTCACTTTAAATTTTACGTCAATCGTTACCTTTCAATTAAATTTTTACATTATTTTCGTGTATTTCTTTATTAAAATTTATATATAAAATTATTACATCAATAGTCAATATTTACTTAAAAGTTTACATCAGTCGTTAGTGTCTCAATAATTATATTTTCACATCAATCATTTTTATTTCTTAACTCAATTTTCCCATTAATTGTCTAACTTTACTTAAATTTTGATCTCAATCATTAAATTAAATTTTTTTAAATTTATTTTTAATTTTTACGTTAAACGTGAATATTTTATCACTTCACAATTCTACATTAAATGTGAGACATTTTTACATAAATTTTTAAAATGTCGTTCATTATTTCATTTTTTACACCAATTGCTGGACATTCTTCATCTCAATTTTAACATTAATTGTTTGACTTTCTCTATTTAAATTTTTAACATTATTTTAAGTCCTCTTTTCTATTTCTAGTTTTATTATGTGTATTCATGTATGAGAATATTATGTCAATAATGTCGCATTCATTCAATAATATCTTCTAGGAATACGAAAGATATCTATTTGAAAATAAATTTGTGCTTAATATGTTTGTTTTTTTATAATAAATTTTAAACACGGAATAAAAAATAGTGATCTTTTTAGAAATTCATATATTTATAAATATATGTATGTGAATGTGTGCGTATGTAAAAATTCCATGGTGCAAATACTTTTATTAGTTATATTAAAAAAGTAACTCTTTTTAATTTTTTCACAAATATATATAATATAAATAGTTGGAAACACTTTTCCGAAGGACAATTAAACAAAGAATCAGATTTTTTAGTGAACTAACGAAAAAAAAATTTCATTTAATTTTTTCATGAAGACAAAAAATTTCCTACTGGGCTTTTTAAATTAGTTCCTTCATTTCTTGGCAATGATTCTTTTGGTTGCTTGTGCTACTGGTTGGTTCAGTGTTTTTATAATTGCCATTGTAGACAGGAAATTAATTAAAGGTGTATGATGTAACTTAAAATACTAGACTTTTATTTGTGTTAGCTGCTGGGTATCATTTTACTGGATACTTGGGATTTTTATTTACACTAAACCCTGATAAAATGCTTGAGAACTTTAAATAAGGTTGAGTTTATTTATACAACAAGATGAATTTGAGTAAAAGAAAAAAGTACTTATATAAAAATTAAGGACCTAAAGCGATAAAGGTTAAATATATAAATATAGAATAAAATTTAAATTGGAGATAATTATTTAAGTGTAGAGGGCTTTAAAATTTTAAAGATTATTGAAATTATTATAAAATTTTTCAAGAACTTGAAATAAAAAATTTAACAAAATATATATTTATATTGGAAAAAAAGGAATGTTTGGAAAGACATGGAAAAAACAAAAAAAGCTTAAAAAGTTTATTTACAACTTTAAACTTAAATATAGAGGGCGCTGTTAAATTTAAAGTGATTTTTCTTTTTATTAATTTATTTTTTCTATTTAGTATATATCCTTGTATAAATCACTTAGTATTTGATGGAATATTTTTATTTCCCTTTAATTTCCATTGCCTTTTTAAGGCCTTAGATTAATACAATTTGAAGTTTATTTTTAATTATGAATAAATAAATCCCTCTAATAAACATTACGATACTTTATTAATTAAAGTTTATATTTTATCTCTAGTTATCTGCTTGATTTTAAATTCAAATTTAAAAAAACTTATGCATTAGCTCTTTGTAAACAGCCTGGGCAACCAAAGGCAACCAAATATATTATGACTACAAAGTTATTTCTTATAACTAAAGTTTTGCCATTTAAATGGCAACATTTAGCAACACCCTCTCAAAACGCCTTAAATTACTTTATATATAAATATATTTTTTCTCTCCGCAACATATATCTATATTAAAGTCTATCGTGTAAAAATGTTGACTTATTAAATGTAGACAACACCGACAAAGTCAATTCCTAATGTTGAGGTTGACTAAGGCTTAACTTAATTTGTCTGACTGTCTAGTCAATTTGAGGCGGTTGCTCGAATAGTGATGGTGGTGAGATGATGAGTAAATTTTTAATTAAATTATTACACGCGGTTCATTGGGCGGCAAATTTTAACAAATTTTTAATTAAGTTATATGTTTTTAATTTTCTCTGCTCTATAATAAATATTTAGATTTTTTCTTATTTCTTTTGAAAAAAGAAAAAAAAAAAATGTTTTTGCTTTAAATAGCACATCATGTGCATTAAAACCACTTGGAGATATGTTTTTTTGTATTTATGTTAGAATTGAAAAACTTTATCCTTGTCTTTTTGTGGAGGAATGTTTTTTGAGTAAATTTATGTGCAATGAAAGAAAAATAAGAAGTTTTTGAAATTTTTGGTTCTTTTCTTTAAAGGAAGCAAATGTTGACATGTTTTTCGTTTTATAATTTTTTTTTAAGGAACTTAAAGAAGCGACAACATGTTAGACTAAATCAAAACCATTTATTTTATAAAATATATTCTGATTTGTGTATACGATTGTGTATATCTATCGTCAACAATCATGATTGCTGAATAATACCCGAGAGAACCGAATCTTCGACTCCGCATCTGAATTCGAATAATCTAAGAGGAAACCGATTGAATCCCTATATATCATCGTGTTGCTAGTAATTTATTGAAAACAAAAGTATTATTTTTTTTTTTTTTTTAATTTATTGTTACCAATATCTGAAATATTGAATAAATATACCACAGAAAGGGTGAACTAATTGTGTTCTCACTTAAGGTTCGTAGATCCCGTAAGTCAACTACCTCAGCCGACGACAAAACAACGTTACACTCTCCATGTGTAATAGGTCAAGTTTCAATAGTTCAAAATTAGTACTTTTTATCTTGTTTGTAATTCTGGATTAATATGTCGGTTGATATCTAGTTTCTGAAATCCCCAGATACCGTTGATATTTAATGTGTAATTCAAAGGTTAGATAATAACTACCGTAAATATTAGTAAAAGTTAAAAAGGAACATAATTAATCTTCAATTAACTGATAATATGTTTAAATAAGTTTTACTACTAATAAAAAAATTATCAAATTAGTACTAAAAATTACCATGAATCATCCATAACTTAAAATTGATCACTAAATTTTCTTTCCTCTTACTACCTCAACTACTTCAAATTCCCTACAAACTATTACAATTCCTATTACCTTTTCCCTTAAAAAGAAAACTTCCTCTAAAACGTTCCATAAATTGTTTGACAAATTTTTTGCTGTTTTATTTGTTTTTATTTTATGTTTTTTGTTTAATTTACAGTTAAAAGTATAGAAAACTGTAAAAAAACACAAACAAAACTTTTACAAGAGCTAATTGCTTTGAAAATGGAGTCAGACGTGTGGAAAATTTAAACAGAACTTTTCTTTATGTTGCAATAACATTAGAAATGAACATGAATTAGACAAATATTAACATTAATGTTCGTATATTAAGGAAAAAGAAACAAATAAAAAGGGGAAAGAATAGAATGAAAATAAATTAAAAAATTATATGTAACAGTTATACTTATTATAAATTTAATAAATTTATGATAGTAAATGTTATATATGTGTATATATATGTATGTATAGAAATTATAATAATCAGGGCTATTCCAGTTCTCACTTTCATCAAATTCTCGTTTTTTGCATAAAAACTTTATATTTTGTTTTAAAGATATATTTTTTATATTTTGTTTAAAGTTACAATAAATCAAGTATTTATTTTAAGAATTAATAGATAATTTAACAAGTCGAAAAGTGAAGCACGTTTTTTCGAATAGCCCAGCATATTTTAAATGAAAACTTTGCTGCATTTAAAAAATGTTTTTCTCAAATGAAAAATGAACTGAAATTAAATTGTAAATAAAGAGAACTAATAAAACAAAACTCATGTATAATATTGATAAATTCTATATATTATATTTATTAGACCCTCGCAACTATAGAAAATGAAATAGATTTTCTCTAAATATCTTAATCGTTGTATGTGTAAACATATGCATGTGGTAGAAGTCATTTATGGTTGAGAAGAGAATAATTGTGTTGCTTGAAAATGTAATTTAGTTTCTTTTTATTAAAAAATTTATGTAAAAATCTGAACTTTGTGGAAACTAGAAACAAAAAAATTATTTAGTTTTTTGTTAAATTTCATAGTAAGTATTTTTAAAATAAAATTTTATTTAGTCATGTTTTAATGAGCATTACAAACAACTGGCCTTTTCGTCGCCATATTATACTTCTGACATTTGATCGATTTATTATTCTATTGTGCTACCTTACCTTCGTTAAAATATACGAAATTTTGTTAATTTTTTAGTTTGGATTTCATTAAAATTAGTCGGGGTTCACACAGAGCAATTTTTCTTGCCGCAATTCCGACTTTGTAGACGATAGAGGTAAGGAGAATGTAAAAGTTTAGTATTCTCTTCTCCTCTATCTCCTATAAAATCTGAATTGCGGCAAGAAAAATTGCTGTATGTAAACCCGGGCTTAATTATTATTTACAGACATAAATGTTATGTCTATTAGTTTATCATCCAATATTATTAAATATTGGAGCGATTACCCAGTCATTATTTTAGTGATTCTTTCATTCCATCTATGTTCTCAAATAAAAATTTAATTATGAATCTACTTCTTTATGAATACATTTGTTCAATATAACACAAATGTAAAAATCGCATTAAAAGTACTTTAGAGTTGGGGGTAGAGCACTAAATTTTCAATTTCCACTAACACTTAGTGATAGTGCAAAATCTTTAACTACAATCGTTACTTTTTAGTGGTGAGTTAAAAAATATCAGCCTCACTCAGCATAGTGGCAGTTAAAAAATTATATATTTTTTTTTTTTTTTCACTAAAATTAATTAGTGATAGTTAAAATTTTTTCATCTCAAGCCTAGTGCAACGTTTTATTTTTTTTTTTTTTTTCACTAAATACTTTAGTACATAAAACAACCCTCCACTAATGTTATTGCAACTTAAAACTTGTTCACTAAATTAAAAGAAAATTTAATATTTGTTTAAACTTTCTACACCAAATGCAAAATAAAATAATCATAATAATTTTAAACTTAAAATGTCCCAGCAAAAACTTGGTAATGGCATGTAGTTACATATGTAGTTACTTTTCAATGACAAGGTTTAAAAACTGAATAAAATAAATTGTTGTCTTTGATAAAGTGTTTGTTGTTAAAAAAATATAATAAAAAATTATTTGACAAAATATTTAAAATAAAATTTCTTGACATTGAAAAATACACAATTAAATTAAATATGAAAATATTTTTATAATTTTCAATCAATTGTTGATTAGTATTCTTAAATTATGATAATTGTCAAAATATTATTGCAAAATATGGTAAATTTTTATTATTCTTTTTATAATATGCAAAAATTTGTTAAATTCGGAGGAGTAAAGTGAACAGTTCAATTACCGAAAATTGCCCGGATTTATATTTTTTCTAAAGTTGTTTTATTTAAAGGTAAGAAAATTTCATTAATTACATTCGAATAACACTAAAACCGGATTAAAATTTTGAACATTTTCAGACTTCTGCGAAGACCAGATCCTGAGATGAAACAAGCAATTGTGTTTACATAAATTGCAGTCGGTTCCGGGAAATAGAGTGCAACTATTAATTAATTGAATGATTTCTTTTTAATATTTTTAATAAAATTAAAAAAAAAAAAAATAATCTAATTCCTTTTGTTTTAACAAATGGGTACAGCAATATTTTAAAATAATGAGTTATTCAGCTAAAGTGTAAGTAGTGTAAAGCCATTATATTAGCTTTTTACTCATTACTTGGCAACCAAAGTTTTTGCTGGGGTATTTTAAAACATAAGTATATTGTATACAAATTTAGTCCCTTAAATATTCGAACTTCCAAAAATCCCTTCGTAATGGATATATTTTTCGGGTGGCCAACATTTTATCATTTTAACTTTAGGCTTTCAGTATGTGGAATTATGAATCAGACAGTAAGGTTCCTCGTTTATAAATGGATCTCTTTATATATAAACAAATACGTTTATAAGAAATTTTAAATTATATAGTGTTGTTCTAAAACGATTTTAAATTTAATAATTTCCATCATAGCTCTCTAAAATTAGTTCATTGAGTTGTGATTGATTGGAAAAATGTCAAGATTTTATTTAGTGTAGAAAAAGATTTAGTTATAATGAAAAAATTGCAATATCACCAAAATTGTTTAGTGGTAGTGAAGAAATGTTTCATTATAACTATTGTGGTGGAAAATAGTTAAAAAATCAAAATTTGTTCACTATAGTGCGATTTATTGAACAGCTGAATGCATTCTCAAGTTTGTGCATTACCCCCAACTCTGCTTTAAATAACCTTTTAAACATATATTGGTTGCATTTTAAACATATATTGATTGTATTTCAATAGGTAAGCGAAAAAAATATATATAAAATAAAAAATATGCTTAAAAAATCAAGTCATTTCAAAAAATTAGTAATATTATGCAATTGTTTTTAAATATGTATGTATGTATATTGTTAAGTTATTCAAGTTGATAATTGCAAAAATAATTTCTTATAAAGAAACCAATTTCATTAGCCCGTTAGTTTTTTTATTAAAACAACCCTCAATCTATGTGAGCAATATTTCGTTATCGTACTTGCTTTTGTTTAAGAGATATCAGCAGAAAAGTATAAAATGAAATCCTGTGTTTCTAGTATTTTCTCATAAATTTTACTACCAAACATACCTTATATTAGATAAACTTTTGAGCCAAATTTCGAGCCCTATACTGCTTTTAACAAATAGATGTTAGATTTTGGTTAAATTTTGATCTAATCAGGACCCAGAAAATATATACTTAATGCGATCTAAAATGATTTTTTCTATATGTTATACTCGAAATGACAAAATTAATAATAATATATCCCACGGTTTTTGATGGTCGGTATAAATTTAATAGTTAACTAAAATTATAAAAATTATTTTAAATTTTTTAAAATTTTAAAGAATATCATGTAATTGTGTTTCAATTTATAAATTTTAATTAAAAAAATATATTAGTTTCCCTTTGAATTCAATAAACTAAAGAAAATAAAATTATCACAAAATTAACGAGAATAATAAAAAAATTATTATTTTTTTAAATTTTTTTTTTTTTTTTTTTTTTTAATAATGAAAAACACCTGTTATTTTATTCAAGAGAAAATATCACTTTTTAAAAACCTTAAGGATATTTGTTTTTTGAAAATTCTTATTATTATTTGACTTCTGTTACTACAAACTATTTTTGGTATTATCTACTAAAAAATATATTAAAAATATTATATAAAAAGAAAACATCACTATCTACTATAACGACTACGCAATTTTTTGTTTTGTGGTCTCAACAGTCTTAGTTTAGACATCAGTTCATCAAATGTTGTAGTAAGTATATGGTGATTTTATTTCACCATTAACAGCAAATGTGCTAAGAGCATAACATTTATCATTTGTTTGAAATATAATTTTGTTGCCAACTAAAGTGATTAATTGAAAAGCAATTGAAATGAAAATTAAATAAAATGTTATAAAACTAAAATTGAAAACGGACATAATTCCATCAAGTGTCTATCATTTATTATATGAAGTTTATTTGCAAGGAATTACTTTTTATTTCTATTTAAATATAAAAAATTAAAAGGAAATATTATTAAACAAAAACAACTTTTAATATTTCAAGGTTATCAAAATAATAATGATCTTTAAAGATCATTAATATTCATAAAAAAATATTTTATGTTACAACATTTTTCATATAAATAACATTTTTTTTTTTTTTTCAAAAATTTCCTAATTACAATTTTGTAATAATTTAATAACATATGATGCAATTTGTATTAATTTCATAAAAATAATTTCTTGTTTTATTTTCCAATTATGTAAATAAAGACGTCAGTCTGACATTATGGACAAAAAATAAAAATTACATAAAAAATAAAAAATGTTAACAAAAAATCACAAACCAATCATATTTAATAAATGATTAAAATTGTAAATTGTCATTTGCATGTAAAATAAAATTATTAAAAGACACTTTCCCGTACGCCCAGGCATTTAATTTTTACAACACTCTATTACAAACATATAAATTTAACATTTTTCAATCTATAAACAAAATGACATCAGTCATCAAATGACAGGATAAGGATACAAGTAATAAATTTATTTTCTTAAGAAACAAAAACAATTTAAATTAAATAAATGTTTCTTTCTTTTTTTCTTTTTCGATTGAAATTGATTTAATTTAAATTGAAATGTTTTAAATGGAAATTGATATTTTTAAATTAACTACAAGACGGAAGGACGGACATACATTTATATGTATATTGTGGCAAAAAAAAAACTAGGTGTTGCCTACTTTAATTGCTTTGAATTTTTTTTATTTATTTATTTATAAATTTAACAAATTAAACTGTCTTTAACATTATATTTATAATATTTACAATGGGAAATGAAAATTAAATTGTATTTAAAAAAAAAAAAAAAAAATTATTAAAAATTCAAATCAGTTGCTGATAGACAGACAGACACTCATATTGACTATGAATAATTTCAATGGAAAAATCACGTAAAGTTAATAAATTGTATTGATAGTGTAATTGTTAAAATGAAAATTTAATTTGTAATTTTGCACATGTATTTGGCTAAATAGAGAAGTTAAATATTTTCCCTATCATGAGGGTTTTTAAAATTGTGTTTTTATTAAAAAAAAAATACACACACACATACAATGTAATTATATTTAATATTTAAATATCTTATGTATTGTACATATAAAATGAAATATAGTGGAGGATATTATACTAAGGGCAAATAAAATAATAACAATAAATTAATTTATGTGATAATACTGAGAAGTGAAAACGAAATGATATAAACTACTAGATAGTTAAAAAAAAAATTAGTACAATGTCTATTAAATAATTTTGACAAATTAAATTCAAATTATCACTTATTTTTATTTAGGTTTGATTAATATTATAATTGATACAATAAGAAAAATAATTAGATCAGTATATTTTTATTTTTTTAATTCATATAAATTTCAATGTGTCATAAATTCAAATTTCTATTCTTTAATCATAAATATAAAGAAGGTGATTGTTTCAAATTAAACAATCACCTTCTTCACTCGCAATTTTATTTTTATTCCTAACAAAAATTTTATTAAAACTAATTATCCATGAATTATTTACTTTGAAACAGATTATTTACTTCAAAATTAAAAAATACGCCAAAATGCGGCTGCATTTTCGTTCCGGTTAATCCAAATTATTAAAGACAAGTTGATTTTAATAATTAGAGGATAAAATTATTAATTTTTAAAATTTACGAATTTTCATTATTATTATTTTAGAATTTTTTGTATAAAATTTATTATTATTGTTTTTTTTCTACAAAACAGAATAAATATCTCCATAATAATTATCCGTAATAAAATATAATGCAAAAATAACTTAAAGTCAATAAATAAAATAGAAAAAGTCGTTTTTGAGATATGCTTCAATATATTGTGCAACATGATTAATTAAACAAATCGAATTATAGTGGGAACAACAAAAGTGGCTTAGTCGCTAATACTCTTAACTCAATTGTATCTGAAAACATGTGCCGCATAGTCTGTTTTTTTTAGAAATTGATAAAATGAGAAAAGAAATTGGAATAGTTTTCATCTTTGACAAATCGCTTCTGATTAATAATTCAAAATTAATTCTATTAGAAAATTTTTCTTTTTGCTGTTATTAGATTTATATTTAAAACATTTTTTATATTCTAAGCTATTTCATAAACTTTTTATTACAATTTCTATTTAATTTTAAAAATTTAAAAATACATTTTTTTATTTTAATTTTCATAAATATTTTTAATTTACCATATGTTTCATTAAACATTTATTTTTTTCCCAAATAAATATTGACAGAAAAATTTATATAAAAAAAATGTTTAATGGCGCTACAGTCATCAAGTTAGTGTTAAAAAAAAAAAAAACTCCAATAATATTTATAATTTGTTTATGTCATTTCGATGACAATAAAAACATATTTTGGCAGCACCAAACACAAAATGTTCAAATATATTAAATTAAATGTCAAAATGCATTAAAATCTTTAGGGTCAAATAGCAGCAACAATAAATGTAACAACAAAAATGATTTTTATAATTTTATCAGTTCATGTTCTGTGATAATAGTGGGCCAAGTGCAATACACACTGCAGTTGTAGATATTTTGAAAATTTATTGTTCATTTAATGATTTTAGTTTGTTCATGTGTGAATTATTGCAACGACATGTACAAATGACTGATTTTTATTTTTATATTAAATGGGTGTGTATGCGAAGTATTAGACTGCTATGAATTTAAATGGGTTGAAGGGAACACTTTGAACGAATTTCCGTAAGAAATTAATTGAAACAAAAATGCTACCATTATGATCAGACCAAAGTCATGTAACATAAAGTACAAAAAATGGAAAATTTTACTTTTCGAATATAAAACACAGTATTTGTGTTTTGCAAATATCACTCAAAAATATAAACTTTTTCATAAATAAATTTTATATCGCAGATTAAAAAAATATTAGTTTTTAACAACGAAGAAAAAAAAATGGTCTATTAAAAAATTAATCAATAATAAAAACTATTTCAAATACTTCTTTAACTGTCAAATCGAACTAAAAATTTTTCAATTTTTTTATTTACTTTAATTTAGTTTTCTTATTGTGTCAATTAATAAATTAATTAAATATGAATAAAATTACGTGAACATTTGTCTAATTGATAATATCATTTTTTAATAGTTTAAATTTCAATTAATTCATGAATTTAGAAAATGTTTATCCAATTTAAATAAAGTGGATTTCATTTTCAATTTAAATACAATATTTATTTCATTAAAAAAAAATAATTTTCGCAGAAAAAAGTTTTAATTTTTTGTTGCACCCTAGTACTTATGCATATTTCACCTATAAACGGCATATTGTTGTGTGATTGTGGTAAATATTATAATTGATTTGATAAATGAAGTTATTGTTGTTGTTTAAGGTTATTTAGTTAATCTGCGGTTACATCAACGTGACCTATAATTACAGGTAGGACTAAGGAATTGGACATATTTCAAAAGAAATCTTAATATGTAATTATTTATATTTAAAATCTTAAAATCAAAATTTAAATTAAAAAAATAAACATAAAATTGCTTCTAAGAAATCGCTAAGAAACTGTGGCAAAAAACCTTATTAAAAATATTAAAATAGATATGATTTAGAACACAACTAGCAATTTCTTAAAACACATATATAATATCGAATGATATAAGGAAATGATTCCAAAAATATTATACTTGAGATTTCCAGTGTCTTTAAAAATTCATTGCAGATATTGGAAATTTTAAACTCATATCTTTTTTTGAACCAAAGATATAATGCAATGTTTTTGGTAATAAATCTGTATCTCCGAAACTACTGTTAGAATCAAATTGAAATGTATAAAAGAGTTGTAGAGGATGATCTAAGCTACTATGGAAATGATCATACTGTGATAACACAAAATTAGCTACAGATTGTCAAATTTGACTATTTCGAGCGTGTAAAAGTTTTAAAAAGTCTTAAGTTATACAAACTAAGTCCAAGATTTTAACCATTTTTTTAACCACGAATATAAATGACACCTGGCTTACTTGCCCTTAAAGAGTATTCATTCATTAAAATTGTCTTAATTCACTGCATTGAATTGTTTTTTACAAGGCGCACGTGTATTAATATATTCAATTCTCACAACCAAATTCGGTTCTGACAATAAATCCGTTTTCTCTGTATATATATAGTAGTGTAGTTATCCTGGAAAGGATATATTTAAAAAAAGAATAAAAATATTATTAAAATAAATGTTTAACTTCCATAATGATATTTTTTTATTTAAAATCTAAATATTTTAATTTTGCTAGGTCATGGTCTTATAACAAACATGTTGCTTCTTAATACCCATTATGTTTGTTTTTCATATACAAAATTTCTTTGTATAATCATTATCTAGTCATAATTTCATACATGATTTTGTAAATTTTGAAAAGAAAACCACACAAAATGAATATCATTACAATCATCTCATTCATACAACCACACATTCTCCACATCACATATATTTAATTAAAGGATAAAAATCAGTAATTAAGTGTCTAAAACCCCGTATGAATACAAATAACATAAAACATGCAATGAATAGAGCAAAATATCAGACTGAAGACAACAAAACAATAAAACCAAAATTAAATTAAAAAAAAAAATAATCATTTAATAAAATAATGAATATGATGAACGCGTTGTTGAGCTTTTCGTGCCTACAAACCACAAACATTAAACAACTTATATTATTAGTCATTTATCATGCAAAATGCATTATTATTTCATCAAAATTAAAATACTTAAAATACATAATACATGTTGGGCTATCAGAGCAAAAAAAAAAAACAAAAAAACAAACCAAAAAAAAAAAAGAGTCACATTAAATGATAATCTCTTTCTCTCACTTTTAACACGACACGGAACAATTAAAGAAAGACAACCTGCGGTGTTTAATTATTGAACACACACTTAAAGGCATTCATAAAGTTTTTGTTTATTTTATTTTTAATTCAACTTGTCTGCAACATTAAAGCTATTAATGCAACACAATAAATACACACACACATACACATATATATATACATATATCTATAGATACCTGCCTATAAAAATCTATGAGTTATGAGTTGCATTTAAAAACAGAGTGTAAAATGCAAGTGATTCAAATTGTAAGTAATAAATTAATAATTGTTTAATGATTTTGAACCACAACAAAAACAAACAAAACACATAACAAAAAGAGATGGAATAAAAAAATAAAAGCGAAATTTAAAACGATCACTTTTCACTTTTTATGAGTAAAAAGCGGCTTTAAGTTCAAAAATTTATCAGATGCCATGAATTGCCAATCAAACTGCAATTTCTTGTAATGACATCCACGCATTTTAGCACAAGTTATGAAGGCTGTTTTAAACATATCTAAATACTAGGGTTATCGACTCGGTTTTCCAACCGGTTTCAGTAAGATTAAAGAAATAATTTAGTGAAAATTATATTGAAATAAATTTGTTTTATTTCTTGTAACAACTGTAATATTTTTATACCGAATTACATTTTTTCTTATCTAATTTTCTTCGAATATTTACCTAATATTTGTTTTTTTTTTAACAATAATTATATTTTTTAAATTTCAATACGAATATTATATTTATTGTTTTTTCTTTTTAAGAAATCTAGTTTTCGATAGAAATATTAAATTTCGGAAAAAACAACGAATTTCAAAAAGTGCAACGGGTTTTTTCAAAATACTAACTATTCGAAAACCGGTTTTTTCAAAAAGTCGCATAATCGATCACCCTAGCATACACATAGATACATACATATGTACATATAATGTAGCTAGACAAACATTGTTTTGTTTATCATAAGTCTTTGTATTTTTTATTATTGGTATGATGATGTTGATGATGATTTTATTTCACCATCAGCAAGTGTCTTGAAACCATCACATCTATCACTTTGTTTTCTATTAGCTTTTTTTTACTAAGTTTTGTTGTGGCTCTTTTAGTGCCAACTAAATGATTAATTGAAAAGCAATTGAAATGCAATTGTATGTATGAAAAAAAAAAAAAAAAAAAACTTTTAAAATGAAATTGAAATCATCCATCAGTCTATCAATTGTCCATCATTTATTATAAATGAAATCAAAATATTTTGATCAGTTATTTCTTTTAGTAAAATTTGATCAAAAGCATTTTTTTATTATATTGAAAAATCATGATGAAAAAAACTTTTTAATATTCATCAGAGATTGACTAAGTGGCTGACATCATGAGCTGCTTACTTGCTGGATTTGCCGATTGATCGGTCATAAACTGTTGTGGTTTAAGATCAGTTGGCTTTGTAAGTATTTTACAATATTTAATATCTAAATTTTACTATTTATAATACAGATTTGCATACACTTAAGCTTTAAATCTCCAGAGAGGGGAAAAAATAAAGGCCTATAGAAGAGAAGGCTTTAGTAGAGGAACCTATACTCACTGTACCTGAGATATCAATTAGAACAATGGTCGGCATTCATAACATTGATATTATGTGTTAGTATGGTACATTTTTTTTCTATTTATAATTTTCGATAAAAATCCTATTGGAATCGGAATTAAAAACATTTCCCTAAAAATATAAAAATGATGAGGTAATCGTTCTTCTGTAATTCATTACACATTTCTTTCAATGTTTTTGTTTGAATGTTTAAACTTTTTTCAAATATTTTGCGTGATCCGTAGAAAATAGTAGTTTTTTCTTGCATATTTTCGGAAAAGTGCATAATATTGCATATTTTTATTTAAATGTATACATCTTACCCAGGAAATTAAGGCCTATAAGTTGATGAATTCAGTTTTTGCATACACCTACATATGTTGGTATTTGTGAATTCTGCGTGAGTTATTTCCAGTTGAAGGTCTCAAAAATCATGTTATATCTCGCATATTTTTTGGGGAATTATATCACATCTAATTGAATTAATAAATTTAATAAACATTTTCACTGATCCGTTTAAAACAAAATTTGTTTAAATTACGACATTTGTTGAATAGGATATGAATATGATGAACATAATGATTTTGTGTTGATCGATTATTTAATTAATCCCAGCATTGAAAATATGAATTTTTAAAACTTTTTATTGTACAACATCTTCAAGAATATATCCTGAGTCTTTCTTGGAAGAAGCAGTTATAATTTGAAAGTCATTCGAATATTTACTATTTCTGTTTTTTAATCTTAAAGATCTTCTGTATAATAACATTCTCAATTATTTAATTGAAAGAATTTTCACAAGATATTCGCTATCCTCATTTATTTCCCAGAAGTCCTTCTAGAACAGCTTCTGAAGGACATTCTACATTTCTCAAAAGCCCACTTAGTTGATTTTTTAAAAAGTTACAAAAAGGCCTTTTTTAAAGTACCTTTTATTAATTTTTTTGTCCGTTCAGTTTCTCCTTTAAGCATAAGTCTTGGTAATTTATATTTTATTGACTTGTTTTCTTGTATTTAGTCTCTCTCATATTTATTTATTATTATTATTATTTTTCGTAAGCATATTAATAATAACTTTGGTATTTTTATTGAACAAATTCTTAGAAGTAATAAATATTTTTATTACGTTTATTTCTGTAAGCACCCATCAATCCACTCGTGCGTCTGTTCATCTAACCAAACGATCATACATATATTGGCCCCAACTTTGCGTTGTCGTATGTTTTTTGTCTATTTGTATTATTGACTAACTGACTAGATGGATAAATGTATGTATTGAGGCTTTGCTTACTTTAACAATTTAACAGAAACGCAAAAAATAAAATAAAAATCTGACATTAAATGTCATGCAATCGTGCTTTATTTAAAATGCATCTCGTTGTTTGGATTTTAGAATATACACATACCTACATTTATATGTACACATACATATACATATTTCATAAGTATGTATGAAGTTTGAATGCAACATTTTACATACTTCAAAAATGTTGTCTGTGCTACTGTTTTGTCATTGAATAATGTGATCCCATTGATCTTTAAAGTTTTAACAGGACGAGTAAAAGAAATGCATATGATTATTGACAGATACACGTTAAAAAAAAAGTATATACAAAATATCTTTTGAATAAATGTATTTAAGATTATGTTATAAATAAAGATTTCCAAAAAGAGATTTCTAGAAACAAAATAAACTTTTTTTCGGAGAATTAGTGTTCCTTCATTGTTAAGTTAAAATTGCTAAAATAATTTATATGCATAAAAGAATTTTAAAACTTTTCTTAGCAATAGAGGGCAGCACTTATAACTAAATGTTTATTATAGATTCATAGCCTTACAACAACTTGAATTTATAGAAAATTTTATTTCGTGTCCCTACTTTTTTAAAAAAAGCTATTAAAAAGAACTTATCATTTATAATTTACTAACAAGATTCTCAACAATAATAAAACAATTTTTGCATAATAATTTCTTAAACAAACTTCAATTTCTTATTACTTGTAGTTTACAACGAAACATTTTAAATTGAATTGTTATTTGCAAATAACAAACAAATAAAATATCGAAAGGAAATAATAAAATAATCAAAAGTGATGAATAGTTAATGGGGAAATACTCGTAAATAAATTCATTAAAACATAAACAAATGGTTATCAACCGACTGAATATATTTAACTTTAAGCGAAAAAAGAAAAAAAAAACGACTACGACAACTTGTCTTTGAGTGTAACTTTAATAACAACTCTGTCTGGACTCTAGCAGTCCGTCATACTCCCATTGAATATTTTCAACAGAAAAAAAAAACAATTTCTTTAGGCAATGATCATACGTATGAATAAATAAACTCATAAAGATTTCAATCATTTGTATTTTTACATATTTATTTTATACAATTGATGAATTGAGTTTTTATTTTCTTTTATTACTTATTACGACTTGTAAAGAAAAACCAATTAATGAATCATGCATGAATGGTCAAACAAATATTCAGGTTTAATTCATAACGTCTTTAAAGTCTAGTATGAAAAAATAAAATAACAAACAAAAGATCAATGGAATGAACATAATAGAGAATGTTTTATAATAAGAAGAAGAAAAAAAAGAGCAATTCAATGTTTCATCTGAATAACTGTTGTGGCATTGAAATTAATGAAATTAGCATTTTTCCTAAAACTCTAAAGGTGGTCGGTCGGTCATACATAGTACATGGAACGTTTTTTTTTTTTTTTTTTTTNNGAACGTTTTTTTTTTTTTTTTTGGCTGCACATGAAAATACAATTACATGATATACACAAACATTTTAACAAATGTATGTAGGTAGATGTATTAGGGTGCTACACATTTGGAGTTTTTAAGCAAAAGTAACTAGAAAAATATAAAAATATATCATCTTTATTTAAAAGTATATTTGAGCAAAATGACATATTTCATACTTGAGAACATAATTTAGGAAATTTTAGACAAAAGAGAAAATTTTATCCTAATTTTTTCACTAATAGATATTTTTACATAACTTTTATTTAATTTATCTTATAAATTATAAATCGATTTAATTTTGATTGTTTAAAAAATTCAGAGTTTCAAAAATTTTAAAACTGTGTTTTTGCCGATATCTAGAATACTAATGTTATTTTATTCAGAAAATTATTTTTTAAATGTTTTTGCATTTTCCATGCAAGAATGAAAATGACTTTTGAAGGTTAAAATTTGAAATTAAAATTAAGAGCATTTTTTTTTTAATTTTATGATACATTTATCATTTTCAAAGCATTTTTTATAGTAACGGTTTTATTTCTTCATTACTGTTTATTTTACAGCTTTATTTATTTATTTATTTTTTTTACATATGTTCACAAAACGAATAATTTTATATTGTTTAAAAGAAATAATTTTTAAGCTTATTAAGATTATATTTATATATATTGGAGGATAAAAATTAACCAAAACTATTTTGAATCATTTTCTAATTAATTATTGAGAGAGGCTTTTGGAAAAAAAAAAATATTTTAAATAAAAATTCTAATATTTTCCTAACTCATCTGGTTAGTGTGCGTTCATACAAAGCAAATTTAGAATTCTGAATTCCAGTTTTATAATTTTTAACGATAAATATATCTATGCTGAAGCAAAATTTTTAATAATAAAAAAATTAAATAAACATAAATTCTCAAAAATGAGATAATTCATATATAAAATAATTTAATTTATAAGTAAGTTGTCATTAATTAATCCTTTAATGTAGCACAGACCCAATGGACCAGTAATAATACAGTTATGTTTTTGCTGGGTATCTATATCCTTCAGTTTATGTATTAAAATCATTTTAGTAAAGACGCACCGCATCAGAGAGATATCGCGTATTCTTTAATATATTAGGATAAGTAATAAGAATCATACAAATCAATTTATAAATGGTTTAGATAAAATTAAATTCCATTAAAAATAAAAATAATAAGAATTTAAAACATAATAACTTGCACGAATAAGAATATATACATTTTGGATTATTTTTCTTAATGTTTTGTAAAGAATAAGGGGAAATGAAATAATTCTTAACTACTTTTCGGCACAACCCTAACTTACATTCAAAAGAGAAAAAAAATCGGTACTATTTTGAAAATACCCCATAAAAAACAAAATCAACAAATAGCTCCAAAAGCCACAAGGCATTATTTTATTACTTTGTGTAGTTGTTATTGTTGGTATTGTTTTTGTTCTTATTGTTATTAGTTTTAAGGTGTAATGCACGTTTTCTCATAAGCAGCCCTGAACCTGAACCGCATTTATCGATAAACACAAAAACAAGCCCACACATTTGCAACCAAAAAACAAAAATAAAACAAAAACCGTTTATGATCGAAACTTAAAAAGTCATTGTGATCGAGTTAAAAGAGCTGTACGAACTAATGACAGTACCAATCAAAGCCTTTTAATTAGGAAAAAATATATTTATATTATTCAGAAAATCTTCTCTATATAAATATAATTAAAATTTATTTAAAAATATTTATAATTAAAAATTAATTCCAAAATCGTTGCAGGAAATAATGTCTGCAATTAAAAATCATCAGATAAAAGGTTACAGATAACACCTTCTTTTTCTTTAATAGCGCCACACGATAATGAATTTAAATTTTATATTTTTAATTAAAATTATATTTATTTGTAAAAAAAAATAAAATAAATAAATATTATTAGGAAGACTTTTGCTCAAAGTTTTACAGTGGAAGACATGCAAGTGTAGGGTAATAAAAAAAACAAAAAAAAAAAAAAACATAAAATTAAACCTCAAATACCTCATAGAGATAAATTTACAATATAGGAACAAAATTTTTTATTTATTAATTTTTTTTTTTTGTACTAACATATTTAACAACTTACCGGTAGAAACATTTGGTCGTAAAACCCCACGTGCAATTTGAGAAAAACATTTTTACGTAAAATGCAAGTTGCAAAAAAAAAAAAGACTAAAATCTAAACACAAAATTAAATAAAACAGATCATTCAAAAGACTTCATGCTGTGGCTGTTATGCTGCATGTGGCAAATCTCCTGTTTGTTGTACCATCAGTCACGCTAAACAAACAGCAACAATGAATAACTAACTGATCGTGACCAATTGGTTGTCGCTTAGTGGTGGATAATGTTCATAATATTCACAACCACAATGATGGTGCTGATGATGATGACGTTAGAGATGTTAATAATGATGATGATGTGGGTAATAATGAAAATGATTATGATGTTGCTGATGACTAAAACATTGACAAAAATTTTACTGTTGCATGATGACAATATGTTTTTATTGTATGTATGTATGTATGTATGTACGTACGTATGTATGTGTGTGTTGACGTGTGGCGGGCAACTATTTATTGCTTTAACAATTTAACTAAACAAAAGTTCTGTTTTTTTTTTTTTTGCTATTGTTGTTTGTGGTGTTGTCACAAAATAAAATACAATTTCATTTAATACTCAAGGTATTCATTCTAAAGCAGATCTGTTATTGTATAAGAGAAATTAGGGTGCTCACGAAAAAATAATTTTTAGAAAATGAAAAAGAGAAAAACTTAGATAAAAATGGTCAAAACAAAAAATGTATATGTAAATTTTTTTGTAGAAACTGGAATAACTTATTTATTTGTCTCACTTTTAACATTTTTGAATTTGAGGTCAAAGTTTAAAATTTTTATTATTTAAGAAAATCAAAACAATGAACATATAAGTTAACCTTTTAATAAATTCTCAAATATACTAAAATATATAACGAAATTTTAATTTAAAATCTAATAGATTTTATAGAAAAAAATTTAACAATTTAATGCCTTTCAAAACTAAGGTCAAAGTTCAAGCCTGTATTTGGCCGAAAGATAAGGAAATATATATTTAGCTACTATTTTGAGTTTTAATGGAAATTAGACAAATTTTAAAAATTCGAAATTAGAAGTATAAATTAAAAAGTTGCCAGATTTTTAAAATACTACAAACATTTTTTGACCCCTTTCAAAGCCGAGGTCATAGTTTAAATTTATGTTATTAAATTTATTAAATAGAATTTAATGAAATATTTTAATGAATTTTATAAATTGAAATAAATGAAAAATAAATTTAATAAAGGACTTAATTAATTAGACAATATTGTGAGCAATATTTAACCAATAAAGACAATATAGTTCCAAAATACACTTGAAAAATGTTGTCAAAATTTTTAGATTTTCTTAATGTATTTTTTTTTTTTTTAATTAGAAAAAATTATAAAATAAAGTGCATTGATTTGTATGGGGTAAAAAAAATTGCATATGTGCAGTCATAAAATTAAAGATTGATATGTTTTAAACTAAATCTCAAAATATTTCGTTTTAATTATTACGTCAGCTGGACCATTTTTAAAATACCTTAACATAATTTAAAGTTAATTTTATTATAAATAAAATTTTGATATTGATGTTGAAAGAAATACATAATTTTAGAGATGTTTTGAAAATGAAAAAATTTAACATTGAGATGTAATATTTTTGGAGATTATACTAGGAGTACATTTGCAACATGTATCGAAGCTTATTAACCATTAAAGGTAAAATAGTGTGACACTTAAAATAATTTTTATGATTTTTTAGTAAATTTAAATGCCATTTTTCATTGCAAAATTTACTTTAATTTCTTTTCAGATTTTAAATTTCGTTCAATTTTTTTGGAAATTTCTTAAATCTTTAAATTATTGTTTTCCTTTTTCGAAGAATATGGCATTAACAATAATATTAAATTTAAAAATTCTCAACATTCGAAACATTAAAGTTAATTGCGTTTAATTTGTCAAATCCCCTCAAACTCGAAAACTATATATAGGTCACCAAAAAATATTTACTTTATGACTTTTGGCACACAACTACTTGTGTCTTAAAAAAAAAAATAAATAAAAATAATAATGAAACCAAAACAAATAGAATCCTGGGTAAATGAAAAATAAAAAGAAAATAATAATCACAAGAAAATTGTTGTCTCCATAAAACTGTACAAAACAAAAACTTGAGAAGAAAATAATATAATAAAACTGCAAACTAAACGATTGACCCATTTTTTTCTTTTTTTTCAGAGAAGACAGCAAATGAAATTTTGTTGTAGAAAAATTACGTAAAAATGACAAATAAAAAAAATTACTAAAAACAATTGTTGACAATTTATGTATTTTTCTGTCAAAAATACGTAACAGAAAAATTTATAAAATAACAAAAAACTAAAAAAAAAAAGTTAAAAACTAAACGACAATTTAAGTTAAAAAATCAAACAGAAAATTATAAATAAAAAATAAAATTTTTAAAAATTCTTAGTTGAAGAACTTATGCAAAATCATTAGCACAACTGAAAGTGGTACCGAAAAATGTCTCATATTAATTGTCACTACTATTTTTTTTTTTTTATTACGGACATTTCAAAATTAATTCCACAATTTGCTTTATTTATTTATTATTATTATTATTTTTTTGGAAATAAATAATATTTTGGCTCAGATTGCATTAAAAAAGTTTTATGCAAAAGGATGCCCCTCCCTTTTTTATTTTACACTGTTTAAACTTATTTTTTCTTATTTATTTATTACTTGTTATGTTCTTTTTTTATTTAAAGTTGGTTATCTAGAGTTTTTTTATTTTATTATTATTAGTTTTTTTTTAAAGAATAAATACAAAATAAATAACACAATTTTAACTTATTAATAGTTTCTTTTTAATTTGGCCTTAAGTTTGCTATTTCAGAAAAAAAATCTTAAAAAAAAAACTTTTTAACAAAGAATATTATAAAATATTAATCAATAATTTCAATAGCTTTTGATTAAAACAAAAAAAAAAACAACAACACAATAATTTGTTGTACTTTTTTTATGCTAAAGCTATAAAAACAAGCTGTGTAGATTTTTCTAAAGATTACTCTCTTAAAATAACCACAATAAAAAAAAAAAAAAACTTTTATAGTTAAACCAAAAATATATAGATGTGGGTGTCACAATATTTTACTATTATGGTCTCTTTAAACATACTTTTTCATAAGAAATCATATTTTGATATTATGAGACCATTAAGGCGCCAATTTAATAAGTAAATCTTAATCATTTATATTTATTTATGTATGTATGTATATGTATGAATGTAATGATATTTACTATATAGATAAATACATATATTTAAGGGTTGTATTTCAAATTTAAATTCTAGTTATATTTGGATTTTTAATAAATATCAATTCTAGACCAAAATATAGATAAGCAAAAAATATATCCATTTTACTTAAGTATAATAAGATTCCAATTTCAATCTTTAGTTGTAGAGATAAAAGTTTATTTATTTTTATTATGCTTAACAATAACATGTTTTTGTAGTTTTTGTTAGTAGTAAATTTACCTAAATGGGTGTTTCCGAAAAGAACAGAAAAAAAATGTTACATGTTTTCTGTGTTTATTTAAAATCGTTATTTGTGAGCCACTTGGGTGGCATCCAAATTGACTTTAAGCGTAAATATAAAAAATACTGCAAAATAAAGAGCAAAAATGAAAAAAAAAATGGACCAAAATATGGTTGTCATTGATAACACACAGGACAAAAAGCCACAAACAATATGATACACATAAATGACAACATTAATTTAAAGGGACCAGATTTATGTTTTACTTCGAAAATGGAAATTTCTTTACTTCGAAAGTATATTTAATGAATCTTTAATTTAAAGATTTTTTTTATTTATAAACATTTTTCACGGAAAAAGATATAAATTTCCGATAAATTTTCTTTTAACAAAAATTTGTTTACAGAAATTTTTTTTATATATATTTTTATGGAAAATTTTCTTTTAAAGAACTTAGCAAAAAGACATATATATTATATGTATTTTATAAGAAATTTGAACTAAAATATCTTTTTATATAAATTTGCGATAAATTTTGTTTCATAGAAAATTTTCAATAAAAGAAACATTTTTAATAATTTTCCATTTATTATTATTATTTTTTTGAAAAAATTTGGTCTGGCCACTTCTTTTTTCAGCAGCAGCTTAAAAACCTTTACGCTTTTATATAACACGTTGGACAAAATTTCGAAAACAGGACAAAAAACCAACATAAAATTTATATATTTTGTGTTGAAAATGTTTTTATACATTTTGTTATTATTATTCTTATGTCTGACGATGTTGTTTGTTATTTTTGTTCTTTATTTTTTTCTTTTGATGTTTATGGCATAACATATAAATCTGATTCACTCTAATGTCCAAACAGAATAAATAAATGAATGAATGACTGACTAAATGACTAAATGACGGTATGATAGTTTTGCTTACTAACACATATATAAAGGGTAGAATATTTATCAGAGAATTGTTTATTATAGCAGTAACACCAGAAGCTGTATTAGCAGCAGAAACAACTCGAATACAAAAGTAATATTTTTCAAACATTTGTAATATTTGTGCGCTTTTTAACACAAATCCAAACGACAAAACATCAGTTTTGTTATTAATGTTCTTGGTTATAGTGGCTTTAGTATGCTGCCATAAGAAGGATTTTAAATAGCACTCAAACGGATACTAGCTGAATGTCAATAACGGAATCTTGTATTATGTGTTAAGAGTTGAGAAAAAAATGTCTAAAGGAAATATGAAAAATTTAATGTATAAATGTTTGAGTGTAAGACGTGAAGTGTAAATTCATAAATCTAAACATTTTAGCCACTTAGGTTTGATGCTATGAGAAATTGAATATGTTTATTTAATAGAAGACCTGTATGGAGACTTAAAAATATTGCTGAGTCTTAAAAAGGAAAATCTAATTTTTGACAATACAATTGACAATATGGGCTGGCACTATCTATGAAATTTTTAGAAAATATCAGATGATTTTCAGAAGAACAGACTGAAAATCTTCTGAATGTTGTTAATTATGCTCATCTCATTATCCTTTTGCATTTTCAGAAGGGTATCTTTAAGTTCGTTTTTCTCCCACTTGTCATGATTTAAATTCCTCTAACAAAAACACAAAACATATTCGTAGAAAACATTATTCAAGCTTAAACACTTGTTATTAAAACTACTCAAGTTAGGAGATTTGTACGTTTTCTTTTTTCATTTTGTTTTGTTTTGCTTTAACTTTCGAAAACAATCTTGTAAGGATAATGACCCGAAGGGGAAAATAAAGAAAATAACCCCTCAAAAAATTCATACAAAAGAAAAGTGAAGGCAAAAACAACATCACGGTTGGGAAAAACAGTTTAACAGTTAAATAAAAGTTTCGTATTAAATTTTTCAAATTTAAAAGGATTTTAATTTATTAAATTAAGAAAATCTCTTGATGCTAAAAAATCTTATATTAAGTAATTTATGTATATGATTAAAGCTAAAAAATTTGAGGCAGGGATGGAAATTTATGAATTCTTCGCAAGTTTAATGTCGGTTACGACATTTTCGCGGTCAGAACTCTATATGTAAATAAATCTTATAGAATTCAATTAAAATTAACTTAATTCTTTAGTTAAAAGATAATAAAATAAATTATTAAAAAATGATGTGATTTGATCGATAAGTTTCCATTAAACATACATTAAAAATACCCAAAGCTTATATAAGTTAAGAAATAAACTATGAATTCAAAGTTTTAAAGATCATACAATTATTAGCATATAATAAAAGCTTTAACTAAAAAATCTTCGTTAATAAATGAATTAGTTTTTTTCTAAACAACAGGCTTTTATCAAAAAAAGCTTTATAAAATTAAGCTTTCTTTAAAACGAATTTGAAAAAAACATAAAAAAGCTTTAGTTTGAGAGATGTTGGATTTATATTTGTCAAAAAACTCTCTAATTTCAAGAGCTTTGTTTAATTATTAGCAATTAATTTATGAAATTAAGCGGTAACTGAAAGCTAATTTTGTGAAATAATAAAACCAATATAAAAAAGTTAATTAAAAAAATGTATAAGGGCTGCAGGTTAAACATTCTTCATTCAAATATTGAACTTCGTTATAAAAAAGCCTTAATATATTTCACTTTTACCCACTTGCACAGAATTTTTAAATTTCCACCCCAGCCTCATATTTTTAACTTTAATCATATAGATATAGATAAATATTTTAGCATCGAGAGATATTTTTTCATTTAATTAATTAAAATCCTTTTAAATTTGAAAATTTTAATTTAACTATTAAACTGTTAAGTCCTTCTTTCATTGAAGTATTTCTTCAATAATTTTTTAGTACTTTCAGTGTTAAAAAAATCAAAATTATTTATTTATTTTTTTTTTTCAAAAACGTTTAATTACTTAAAATTTTCTAACATTTAACATTTCTAGCAATTTCCCATAATATTTTAATATCTCTAAGTATTGTATAATTTAATAAATATTTATTAGTTATTATTGTTTAAAAATATTTTTGATATTTTTCGAGGTGTGTCATTGGCATTTAAAATTTATGCACATTTGAACAGGTAAAATGATTTCACAAAAACAAAAATCATTTGAAACACCAAAAATCCAACTATTAAGCAAGACTAACTGTCATTGATTCCATTTATTCATTTATTAACAGGAATTAAACATTTCATCAACTTAACAACAATGTTTAAAATGAAAGCTTTTAACTAGAAGGAAGAAATCAGCTTTAATAAACCTACAGCAATTGTTTGTTTTATTTAGTAGATTGTTATCAACAAATACAATTTCAAATATTTTATAATGTTGTACCTTCAATTGTCAGTTTATTCAATGAATTATTAATGTCAGCAAAACAAGAAAAAAACAAAAAAACATTGCAATGAAATCAATTTTCCTTTTTTTCTCCACCAGCGTCATTAAATCTTTTAGTTAATTTTTCTAGTTTTTATGTGAAAGTTTGTTTTTTTTTCCATCAGTCTATGTTTCATTCATTCAGTTATTCAATCAATTTTCATTCACATTGATCGTTTTGAAAGAGGCAGAAAGAAAAAAAAAACTATATTACGATTCCTATCTATGGTATCCTTATGGGAATTACATACGTGTATGTCTATTAAAACGCATAAATATTTTTTCTTTTTTTTTCAGAGACATTTAATAAATTTTTCTAATACAAAGAGAAAAGTTTAAATATTTTGTTTATTTTTTCTTCTTTATAAAAAAAAATAATAATTTTTAAATGTTTGTTTAATAAATAATGGTATTTATGAGTGTATCTTTTTTGAAATTGTGTTAAATAATTATTTGTTTTTTGTTTATTTACTGTCTAGTTTGCTGTTTAATTTTTTGAAAAAAATATTTATTGAAAAAAAGAAATAGTTATTAGATTTATTATGGGAACTTTTGATTTAAAATCATCTTATAAATAATAATTTCATGAATTGTTAAATAAATATTTTATATTTATATAAAACTAATACCGGTATGATAGACTTGGTCTGTGATATAAAAGAAGTTTTTGTAACGGTTACCTGCAATGAGAAAGAAAAGGAAGTAAATTTTAGTATTTATGGTAAATTAATTAATGTTTAAAATAAAAAAAATGTAAAAACTTTTTCTTTTTTTAATTTAATGGAAACAATTTAATAATATTTATGAAGCTAGCAGCAAATTTTGTATTCCCTAAGGATTTTCTTGACAACAATTTCGAAAAAGTTGATACTTTATTTGTTACTACTGAAGATGTTTTGACACCGTCGATGTTTTTTTATAAAATATATTAATTGAGCTGACAACCAGTGTTACCAGGACATGAGAAAAAATATGCTAAATACAGAAAAACACCTTTTTTGTATTTCTTGAAGAAATATTAGTGAATTTATAAATTTAACATAAATAGTTCCTATGAATAATAAACCTTTTTCAAAAATAATTATAATATTCTCCTAGAATGAAACGCTGCAGTCGAAAGTTTTCGCTATTAATACACGAAAATGATTAAATTTGTGATTTTTTGGAAATAAAATTTGTAAATTTTAAGCCTTTTTAAAGCAACACTGCCGACAACTTTCAAGTTAGAAAAAGAAAAAAAAACTGCCGACTATCGGTACACTTATATTACCTCTTTTCTAACAAAATAATTAAAATTTTTGTTTAGACGAATCTAAGATTTTAGATTCTGTTGTTTCTTCTACAATAAACTGAAAATTGTAAAGTCTTAAACATACATACATACATACATACATACATACATACATACATATACTTTGTTTGCAGCTTCTTTAAAGCTTATTAAATGCTTATCAGATTCATATATAATTATAAAAGCCTGCCTGCTTATTTAAGTCGTTCGAAAGTATGATTTCAATTAATAAACGCACAGACATACATCATTATAGTGAAAGCCGTACGTAAATGAATCCAAAATAAGATGTTATAGGAATTCAAATGAATCTTGCATAAATTACATATGGTAAAGGTTCTTCACTCGACCATTTAACCCACAATGCAGCTATTTAAGTTTTATTGCTGATGGTGGCAATCTTAGTTTATAATCTTAAGTTAACTTTAACCGGTAGCTTAAAAAAATTACACCTTAACTCTGTCAGTTACACTTACTGCAGCAACTTGTTTTCATTCTAAATCCCGCTGTTTTTTTCTTTTTCTACCTGATCAGCTGCTCTACTATATCTGTCACAAACACTTGGTTCAGCTACATTTGCTATAAAAATAAATCAAATTAAAATTAAATTGTTTGACAACTGGCGACTAGATAGAAATGATTAAATATTTTTCTAGCACCCACCAGAATTAAAAAAAAACAGAATTAAAAAAAAACCTTGAAACTAAGTGTTTGAAATAGTGGACAAGAAAATACGCTCCCATGTGTTCAAAAAAAAGAAAAATGTAGTTAAACGAACAAACCTGTCGGTATTCAAGTGTGCACAGGTTATTGGCAACAAATATTTTTTTCTTATGAATATGATTTTTTTTATGTTTAATACATCACCTTACATTTTTGCTGAATGTCTGATTCATGTGTAGTTGATTTAACACGAAACATATATTTTCATTAGGGTATGAAATTAAGAGAAAGGGAATCTTAAACGACTCAATGTTAGCACTATGATGCTTAAAAAAATATAATTTACTCAATTATATAGTCAATGATGGACCATTCCTATTTTATTTAAAGAACATGAAAATTTTAATATTTGCTCTTTAATTTTATTAATTTGTTTTCATTCAAATTCTATTAAATATTGGTTCATAGCTATTGTTATAATAGACCGATTTTGTTGATTTTCAATGCCATAGAGCCTATGGTTATGACATAGATTTTAGCAAAATAAAAAATCATTTATTTCAGTTTATTATTTTGAATTTTGAATTTAAATTATCACATTGTTTTTGTTCTCAAACAATTTATCACATTTATTGTCCCAAACTATAGGGTATCATCAAAATTGTTAAATATTAAATTATCTTAACACATATTTCGTATGTATGAGTGCGTAAGTTTTTTCTTAAAACATTTTTCAAGAATGTTGTAAGCATTTCAAAAATAAAAATTGTTCAATTTATTTTTTACCTAGAAAACTGCAAACAAATTTTTTAAAAGTTACAAACAAAAATGATGCATGTATTTGGCCTTCAGCAAAAGAAGTGATTTTTAGTGGCAATAAACTTTAGGCAACACATTGGTTGCCACCAACTACAAAGTAGTAATTGAGAAGAACCAGCAGAAAACTATTCGTCATTTTTAGAAGAAAAAAAAATCAAATCAATTGCAATGATTTTATTTAAACAAATACAACTCAAAAAAAAAAACTACTAACATGAATAATATGCAAGTAATTCATGTAGATTTTATATTTTACATGTATTTTATTTGTTTTTCGTATGACTGTGGCAAACCCCGCTGCTAGACTTGGTGGCAACAGTTGTATGTAATGGTTTTGCCAATTATAGCTGCTCATATGTATGTATGTATGTATGTATGTATGTATGTATGTATGTATGTATGTATGTATGTATGTATGTATAGTTTTTTTCTTTCTAAGTATAATTTTGAATATTTGCAATGTTGGAATTGCGTCAATCAATTATCAAGTTATAAACATACAAGTGTGCCATGTTTACAGAGTTCGAAAAAAAAACCTTTAAAATAGGGATAGTCACAGACTTAAAAGAAATGATAATAATTTGAAAATCACTAGAAATATTTTACAGATCTCAAAAACTTCCTCAAATTATAATTCATGTAAAAAGTCTTCTTTATAGTTTTTATCTCACCGAATTAAACAGTATCATTATATTTTAATAAAATGACATTCACTTAAATATTTCAAATTTTATTTAGTTTTTCTTTTTTTTTTATATATATAGTGAATTCTTCTCATTTATCAGGTTTATATGTTTTTACTTATTTTCACAAATTTATGGTGGCTTGGTCTGTGATCATCCCTACTAAATATGTAATCTGAGCATCTAAGCAAATTGCATTTAAATATTTTTTAACTTAATGTTAAAGTTTGTCTTTCATTGATTGTTTAAATTGATAAAATTATTACTTTTTTATTTAAACATATTAATTGAGCAAATAAAATCCTAAAAAAAAAAAGATCATCAACAGCAAACAAATGAGAAAATCTTGATAACTCATCGTTATAACTTAGAAATTCAAATAATTTTGAAGGTTTTTGTTTTTTAAATAAAATGGAATTTTAATTGATATTTAAAACTACCAGTGATTGACACTTTGATTTGTAAATTATCAACAAGTAATTATAACTAAAAACATTTTAATTAAAATAATTAAGTAGAAATGATGTAACAAGGATTTAAAAAATTTCTTAAAATAAAATATATTCCAATTAATTGATTTAAAAATTTAAAAAAAAAAAAAAACGACAACAACAATTCAGTTCTATAAAACTGAGTTAAAAGTTCTACTTGAGTCTAATTTAATTCTACTTTATTTATAGAGAGAAGTTAAATTTCTTGTTAAATTCTACTGAAATTTTGATTCCAGTTCTATTCCAATTTTTTATATACAGTGCAAGTCCAAGAATAATCTTACCGTAATTTTAATATAGATTTTTTCCCTATATCAGTTCTAAATTATACTAAAAATTAATTAACTTGTTAATTAAATCGATTAAACAATAACGATGTACAAATTCTCTATATGGGTTATTGTATTATTTTAAAACAAACAAAAATACAATTCATTGGAATTTTAGCAAATAATTATTATTTTCAAAACATTGTGTTCAAATTTTGAGCAAAGTTCAATTAAAATATTAATTGGCATATTACTTTAAATGTACTATTTGGAAAAATTATTGAATGGTATACTTCCCATCTTAAACATAATATCTATTGTCTAATGTAATTAAATATTTCATAATTACAATAAACTTGTTTTTAACACGATTTCGGTTAAGATCAAGGCTAAAGTTATACACCTTCTTGTAATCAAGAAAAAAAAAAGCTGAAATACAAACAAAAGAAACCCGTAAAAAAATTAAACCAGTTGCCAACTAAAAATATCTGTTACAATTTCAAAATAAAACAAAAAGCCACGAAAGAAGATGAATGAAAAATAAAAAATTAAGACTGAATTTTTTAAATCACAACAAGTTAAGCAGAAAATTTGTTTTGACAGCACATAAAAATATATTAAATTGAAAAAAAAAAAAAATACAATATAGTATAATAAAACACATGATCTAATCACGTTTTCTGACTTCTCAATATAATGCCATTGAAGATCCATAAATTTTATAATAAAAAATAATAATAATAATATAAAGGCGGCTTTATGCATTAGTTAAAAGAAGATAAATATGCTGGTAGTCTAACGACTACTGAGATTTTGTTGTTGTTACATTTATCTGCTCTTTATCTTGATTACAAAGTAACAGCCATAAATTTTTCTTAAAACATTTCCATAATTGTTAATATTTGATCACTATAATCATGGTTCATAATGGCGTTTTCGTTAAATACCAACCTTTGACTTTATATAGAAGAAATGCTTTTGGTGTCTCTTCAAATATTATTATCTCTTTTGTTAGACATTAAATGCTACTGTTTATTGTAAATTACATAAAAAAAGCTATAGACTATAAATGTCAACAACATTTAAAATTTTATTTGTTATGTTTAATAATATTTACTAGGGAGAGTTTGATTATTTCAGTTTTATTATTAATTATATTTAAATAGTCATAAAACTGAAATGAGAATAAATTTAATTAAAAAGTTATATTATTAGGTGGACATAAAATTAAAAAGATATAGAAGAGTCGGCAAATGACAAAATGAGTTGTATTGCAAAAGAAATGAATATTTAGCAACAATAAGAAATCAAAAATGTGAAAATCACATGCAATATAAATGTATTGGTATTATTGAGAGAGCTTTTCTATGTATGTGACACACGTATAGAAAAGGGGGTCTCTTTTTAACTCAAACATACTTATTGCAGTATCTTATGCAGTATGTGTCTATGGGATGCTTTAGTTCAATCTTAAATCAGTTCAAATTCAGTTCCAGTTTATTTTTTGTTGAGTTCTAATTAAGTTCTGGAACCTTTCCTATCCATTGAAATTTTATTTAAACTCAAACTTTACTTCCAAAAACAATCAAGAAAAAATATGTTTTTTTTTTTAAATTATCCCCAAAAATAATTTATGTTAGTTTTCATACAAATACCAATACATAATGACTTTTTGATCTTTGAAAAAGATATTTGTTGAAAATATTATTTAACTCATAATTCTTTTATTGTATTTTGTTTATTATTCTCTAGAAATATTGAAATGTGGGTCTATAATTAACTAATAATGAAAAAAAAAAACAACAATTAAATACTTAATTGAAAAATGTGTTCAAGCGTTTAATGGTATTTTTCTTAATTTTTATTATTAAATATTTATTTTATCTAAAGAAACAATTGTTTTATGGAAACAATTGTTAACTATTACCCCCTTTGAATCATTTCTGTTTATTTTTCTTTTAACAAGTCTTTATCTTAAGCTATTCAAATATTCATTAGTTTATTATTTGCCTTTTCAAATTTCTATTGATTTAGTTGTTTAGATATTTTTATGAAAAATTGTTTAAAGTTTTTGTTAAAAAATTTGTTGATCTTATAAGCTTTTACATTGAAAGTTCTTTGTTTGAAGTTTTTAGATCTTTATAAAGAATGCAAGTGTAGCCCATTTTAAAGCTACATATTTAATTAAAGACATTTACCAATATTTTGCTATGCTACTGCTACCAAATAAATATTTTTTAACTGTTATCGAGTACTTAACATCTAATCAAACATTTATTGAAATCGCTTCATTTGCCTGAATGTATATGCAATTTTTTTCTTTTTAATTTTTAAAAGTTTTAATTACTTTTTTTCATTTTGCAACCCACAGATTTTTTTTATTAAAGTCTATTACACTTTTGCTGTTCTTATGTTGGGGTTTTGCAGAGCAAATTTGATTTAGCTTTAAATAATCTGGTCATCTTATCGTCTATTTTATAATGCGGAAAACATCAGCCAAATTGGCATTTTATAGTTAAATTACATTGAATATTTGTTTCCTTTGTTGCAGCTATTTTTTTTTTTTTCATTTTCTAAGATTTTTCATTTCATGCATTTCATTCTTCTGTGTTTAAGTTTATTTGCACTCCAATTACTTCAATTGGTTTCAGATTTTTTTCTTATTTTTATTTCAACATTTTTTATAATTTTTTGTTTAGTTATTACTTGTCTTGAGTAGTAGAGTGCTCTTATATGGAATTGATATCAATTTTTATTTTTTACAAAGAACAAACTAAATTATTTAGAAATCAATCGCTGCAAAATGTATCAATCCTTAGATTGTTGGAGTTGTAAAGTGCACTGTGCCATAATTTGTTTACAAATCATGAAAAGATGAAATTGCCAGACCACACTCCACTAATTATATGCATCATTATCGTAAGACCTAAATTATGGCAAATACTTTACAAACGGCAACATACTTATCAATCATTTACCAGACAATTGTCATAACTTAAAAATAATGATTTTTGCAATTAGTATTAGAAAAGGGCTTTCTGATAGAATTAACATTTTAGATAAATTCAAACAAGTTATCAGACTATATGTTCTAAGTCCTCATAAAAGTTTTATTTATTTATTTATTTATTGCCTTTAAAATATTTCAATAAAATTGTCATTATTTTCAATATATGTCGATATCAACTTGAATAAATTTTAATTTCAAGAAATTTCTCTTTTTATATAAAAAAAAAAGTTAAATAAAAAAGAAAACCTAACCTAACCTAAATTTATTGCAACAGTATACATATAAACAGATACCACCCACTAACTACATAAATATTGTATTGGCAATTAGTGAATTATACCACAATTTATATGCAACATAAAACATGACTTAGTGCTGTTTGTTAACACATCTTTCGAAAGAACAAACAAGCTAGAAGAAAAAGAAAAAAATCGAAAAAAAACTTTACTTTTGTACAAACATGCGTCATACATATTTAATTGAACAATTTAATGTGTTGCACAAAATGTACAATATGACGACGAACACAATACAACACAACATGAAGACAACAAAGTCATTAACAAATTAACACAAAATCCAAAATGCTGGATGAATGAATATTGGCTGGCAAACCCCGGACTTAAAATTATATGCAGGCATAAATACAGAAAATTGTAAACACAATTGAAGCGTTACATTTAAAGCGAAATTATAGAGAAATTGTGAGGGATTTCTTAAAAGGGAGAATTTATTATTTTAAGCTTAAATTTTAGATAAAGTCTCCAAAGTGGTGTATTATGATAAAAAAATATAAAACATGTTTTTGGTATTTTCTAACAGATTTTAGTAAATTTCTAAAAATATATTATATATTTCTAAGTTATCGGTGGGCGTTATAAGTGACATTTTAAATACACATATGGATGGACTGACAAACGGACATCGTTATAATTGGGCAGGTCGAACAAACGAACAATGATATTTTGGTATAATTGTTTAGTCCAAACTTAATATAGTATCAAAATAAACCTATTAACTTCTAACGAAACTTTTTAATCGCAATTTTATTGCAAAAACATTATAACACTTTAGAAATTGTATACGAATTTCAAAAGGATTCAGTATTAGAATTTGCATTATATTTTTGTCTGTAGTTGCAGGTTTAAACTAAATTTCTTAACTTAGATTTATATAAATGTATTTTAGTCATATTTTCTCTTAATATTAGTTAGTTTTTAACGTTTTAATAAATAATCAATTAAATTTATTAATGAATAATAAACTTTACTTAATTATCTCTTAAACCATCTTTAATTAATTACTCCAAAATACTAAGACAAGTGCAACATAAATTTATGCTCCTTTTTAGCCATAGAAATAACTTACTATTGCTTTTATATTAATTATCATTTCATTTTAGTCTTTTTCTTAACGCCAGTCGTTTTAGTTGTGTTTTATTTTTATTTCTTAGTCTCTCTAACAACGTAGAACAACTTAAAAAGAAATGTTTTTAGTGCGTGTTTGCCAAGCCCTTTTTTGGTTGGTTTTAATATCATGTTTAACCAAATGTGCAATAAATTAAATGATTTCAATGCAAAAATGCAAGAAAAAAAACCCAAAATAAAACGCACTTAAGCTTTTTTTTTTTAAAAAAACTTACGCCCTACTTGACATGAAAATTGAAAAAAAAGTCAAATGATTTGGAACTACTTCAAGGAATTATAATGAAAACTATTTTATTATGATAAGAAAAAGTAGTTAGTTTTTTGTAGAAATATAGATTTTTAATAAAAAATCATTTTTAAAAAATCACAATTATCGATAAAAAATAATTTTTCATGAAAAAATTTTCTGATAAAATTATTGAGTTTTTTTTATAAAAAAAAAGAAAAAATCAGGTTTCTGTAAAAAAATTGGTCATATGGTAGAAATTTGACTTTGAAAAAAAAAATATTTTTTCTTTTGAAAATCGTTCACTTATTGGATAAAAATTAAAAAAAAAAAAATGATTGAAAAATTCTTGTGGTATTTTTTTAAGTGAAAATTATATTAATTGAGTTTTTAGTTAATTTTTTTTTTAAGGAGAATTATGTCACCATTTTTTGAAAAAATACAAAAGTACAAAAAATTTAATCAATTTTATAAAAAAAAATGTCTTTTATTCGATTTTGTTTGTTGTTGAACATATCTTAATTAAAAACTTTTATTCTAAAATGAAAATATATTTTTATAAATATGTATAATGTATAATTTTTTAACTGATGATCAGAAATTTTAAAGAAATATGAATTATCTGTTTCGAGAAAATTATTTAAATAATTTCAATAAAAATAATGTTTTTTTCCCAAACTTGCCTAAGATTGAAATAGACATTTTAATACATTTTTTAAATTGATTTTTAATAAATATAATATAAAATTATTATAATCGTGATATTATGCACGCAGGAAAAAACATGGTCACACCATGATCACCACAACTATTCAGTGATTGTACAGCCGTTTCTCTTTGATTTGAATATCATGTTCATGATAGCAACGTTTATGATTCCGTTTTATCATTCAATGATTATACACAAT